>BMAU01002191.1:0-47510 GCA_019973935.1 Trichonephila clavipes | reverse complement strand
TCGCAACTTATTGATTAAAACTTCTGTATTTCTATTTTTTTCTGCCTGTCTAATCCATTTTTCAAGATGAGAAATATAAAAATAATTTTTATGTATTTTGCTCTTTTTCCATATTTCTTCACTTTTATTTTTGTGTTGTTTTTTGAAATGTGTATGTAGATCTTCCCAAGTTATCCAGAAAAATAATATTCCACCACTCAAGAGAAGCTTTAGCTAATTTATCTACTTCTTCATTAATCCCTATTCCCTTGTGAGCTGGTACCCAAATAAATGTAATTGATTGAGTTATTTGGAGACACTCATGTAAAAGTTGAACATAAATTTAATATTATCCTATTGGATTTTCTATTAATATTTTGGATACATTTTAGAACTGATAAGCTGTCCGTTAGGATGACATAGTTTTCTGTTTCAGAAACCCAATTTTTTAACGCATTCCATATGGCTATAGCTTCAGCTGTGAAAATTGAAATTATTTCTTTCTGTATGAAATTTTGTCGAACTTTTTCTTAGGGATCAAAAAATTCCTATTGATGTTTGGTTAGTATTTTTTGAACCATCTGTTGCTATTATGATTTTGTTATTAAAGTTTGACTGAATGTAAACATTAAACATATTTTTTATGACATCTGGAAGATCCTCGTTTTGAAATGGTATTTCATGAGTATAGATGTTTATTTTGTGATTTTCGTAGATTGGAGGAAAAGGGAACCATTGAAGAATATTACTTTAGAGATACTTAATTCTTGGAGCAGGTTGATCGTCTTTTGAAAAATACTGATATCTTTTTCTCTATATTTATAAAAAATGTTATTTATATCCCAAAATAATCATGCATTCGGTGACCAGTTTTTTAATGAAATTTGTTTAGTTATAAGTTTTGGGCAAAGGAAATATAGCGATTATTGATACTTCCATTCATAGACTTTGCTCTTAATAAATCTAACGGGGTGTTTCTTGGGAGACCTAGGGCTAAACGTAAGGCAGCATTGTAAATCGGTTCTAGTTTTTGTCTGTTGCTATTGCTAAAAAAGGAAAAAAGTTGACTTCCATAGTCAAAGATAGAACGGATTGTGGCATTAATAATATTTAAAAGATGATCAGATCTTGTTCCTATTTTCGGAGAAGATAAGGCTTTAATGGCATTTAAATATTTGAATCCTTTCTGGCGTAGGTAACTAATATGATTTTTCCAGGGGATATTGGGGTCGAAGATGATACCCAGGTTTTTTAAGACTCGTCACTTCGGGAATAGGTTTGTCACATATTTTAAGATGACAGAACACCCTCTAAAAACTCAATTTTTGGTCAAAATATCGATTTTTTTTGTTTTTTGGTCTTATATTAAAGTTCAATCTTTTATCTTTGTAAATCTGTTTAAATTTTGTTTCTATCTTAATTAGAAGCCGAGTTACAGCTTTTTCAATATTACTTAATCATAAATTTCTCGGACCCGAAATAGTTTCTGCTAACCGGAAGTGGCCGAGTTGTTTGTTTACGTTTCTCTTTCATAGTATATGGCATGAAATGTTATATTTAATATACAAATATTTAGTCAGAAATTTAAATAGAACATTTAAGAATAAATATAAATGTATTTGGAAATACATTTTTTCTTTTTTATGTGTAAAAACGTGGCAGCAAGTTTGTTGTTTTGACTTTGTTTACATATGCGTTTGACTTTCATGCTGAAAGAATTGACAGTGTAAAAAAGTTTATTTGATTGTTTTATTCAGTTTTATTTTAACTTAAAAATAGTTTAAAGTATTGCTAAAAGCGCAAGTGGCAATTTTATGGTAATAAATTCACAAACACTTCGAAAAATAATAGCACTTCAGCAGTTCTTGAATGTACTGTCAGCTGTTGGGAAATGAGATTTTATCAACTGCAGAAGAAATAATTGCTTGTTCCTGTGTTTGGTAACAGAATCGTTGACCTTGAACTTATTGTGGAAGCTTTTGCTCAACTTTGCTGCCCAAAATATTTTGCTGAAAAAGTAGAACTATTCGAGGATTCCAGATATGGATTGTGTTCCCATTTTACACTAAAATGTAAGTGTTGTGACTTTTTTTTTTTTTTTGCATTTGCTTCATCAAAAAGTTGTAAGTGCACTGTCATAAATACCAGGCTAGTATATGATATGCGGCAGATAGGCAAAGGTTTTGCTGGGGCATTTAAATTATGCTCAACATTAAATTTGCCACGACTAACCAAAACTGCTTACAAAAAAATCAGGATGCAAAGCTTTTTAAAAGTGGTTCAGGAAGTAGCTGAGGAATCCATGATAAAAGCTGCTACTGAAATTGTGGACAAAAACAAAATCTATCATCCGATATTGTAAAATGTGGCATATCGGTGGATAGCACATGGCAGCGAAGAGGCTATACATCTATGAATGGCTGTGTTGCTGCAATATCAGTTGATACTGGTGAGGTGTTAGACATAGAAGTTATGTCGTCCTACTGTCCAACATGTAAGAGACTTCAGACTATGCCAAGAAACTTTGAATATGAGTCGTCAAAAGCCGACTACATATGTCAGTGTAATTTCACAGGCTCTTCATCAAAAATGGAAGTTGTGGGGCTTCCCGAATATTTCTTCGATCTGAAAAAAAAACCGCAGAATGCATTACACTCCAACATTATGGGGATGGCGACTCAAATAACTCGAAACACAATAACTTCCCACGTAATAGTTATATTACCAAAATAAGAGTCTATTCCCTAGATAAAGTTGTATGCTATATTATTCAATTTACAAAATGTCAATATATTTATATTATTTTCAGTTATGTTTTGCGTAAAAAGTCTCATTTTTGCTTATTTTTTTTTTTTTATAAAATACCCCTTTGATACTAAAAATGTATGCTAACAAAACTTTCTTGGGTATTTTTCTAATTTTAGAGACCCATAAGGTCATAAAATATGCATTTACAGGCAAAATTCAGGTTAATTCAAAAAATTTTCTTCGAAGGTGTTTTGTTACCTTAGGTTGGAGGTATTGTGCTTCTTTTTCTGGAAAAGTTGATTAGATTCCTTTTTTTCTGGAGAGGTGGGCAATTTCTATTTTTTACACCAGACTGAAATTGTATTTAAAGATTCTTGCATTTCGCCAATTGTTTTATTCCAATTTGTACCGCTATTGTATAAGAGTATGTCGTCTGCATAAACCAGAAGATAGCTGTCGTGTAGAATTTCAAAAATATCTGCCATATAAATCATAAAAAGGAAAGGACTTAAGATACAACCCTGGGGTAAACCATAATTACTTTTAACGATTTTGAAAAAATGTTCCTCCATTTGATTTAAATTGTTCTCTGATGTAAGAAGTTTTGAATCCATCGTAGTAATCTGCCAGAGTATCCAACTTTGTTTAATTTAGAAATAAGGCCATTTGGCCACACTGAGTCATATGGTGTTTTAATATCCAACGCTACCATAATAAAATATTCTTTGCGTTGTCTAGCCAGTATAATGTCATGTTGTAATTGAAGTAATGTATTAATGCTGCTTCTGTGAGAGTAAAAACCATGATGATTAACATGAAAAATTTTGTTTTGAAAACTGAAATCTAACATTCTATGTAGAATCATTCTTTCTAATAATTTGGCAATTACTGAAGTAAGAGAAATAGGATGGTATGACGAAACTTCCTTGGGATTTTTGTGAGGTTTTATGAAAGGTAGGATAATTGCGTGAGTCCAGTCTTAAGGAACTTGACTTGAAGACCAACTGTCATTAAATGATTTCAGAAGGAGATATATTGCTTTGATGGGGAGATGGTTTATTGATTGTAGAGAAATTTTATCATGCCCTGGACTGCTGTTCTTTTGATGAGATATTGCTATTTCTAATTCTTTTAAAGAAAAAGGTTTATTAATATCCTGGCTATTGTCCGGAATAGAAATATTTGGAATATTATCGTTGTTTTGTTTTGCGTAATATTGTAAAAAACAGTTTGCTTGGGATTGTTCGTTTGTTAATATGGTTCCGTTATTTTCAATAATATTAAAGGAAGAATAGTTAGGATTTGTTCTATTTTTTGATTATTCGGATTATTTTAAAAAAGAACTTTAGGAGAAGATATTTTTTCGCAGGTCTTGTGCCAAAAATTTTTTTTTCAGGCTTTGATTGTTCGCTTAAGGGAAGTCGGTAGGGCCTATACCGACAATGTTAAATTGAGCCATTTTAGGAATCAGTTTCTCAGAAACTGTTAAATATATAAACTTCAAATTTTGTCTGTATATTAATATGCGCTTACTTCTTTATATTTTATCCAGTCTTTTTCTTTAAAGTTTTCCCTTGCTTTATTAAGGAGTTTTCTTTTTTGCTCTTAATGCCCGCATGCTGCTGTCCACCATGGAGCACTTGAGCTGATCTGTTTTTTTTTCGGTTTCTTGAGATAAGATTTGAGCTTTTTTAATTTCTTTTATAATATCTATATTTATGTTTTCATTTAAATTTACATTTTGTTGAATAATATTAATAAATTTGTTCCAATTTGTTTTTTGTTTACAATTATTAGTTACTGAGCTGTTTGCTCTTTTGTAATTAATAATTACAGGAAGTGGTTACTTCCAAAATTATCGGTATTTGTGGACCAGGACTAATCATAATTTAAATCTATAGATGCTAAATAAAGATCTATAGATGTAAAAATTCCCGATGAATGGAGATAAGTTGGACTTTTATCCTTTAATAATATTAAGCCATTTTCAATGATCCAGTCCTAAATCTTTTTCCAGAAGCACTGGAATTTTTGATCCCCATATCTCATGAGATGCGTTGAAATCTCCCAATATCAAACTGTGTTTATCGATATATGATGCTATTTTAGATGAATTGATGCCTTTAAAGTTACCCGGTGGGATGTATACATTAAAAATTGTGATAGGAACTAAATATATCTGAACTCTGAGTATTAAAATTTCTAAGTCTTCATTAATTCTTGAGAATATTTTTATTGCGCTAATATCATTATTTAAAACTATCATCAACCCTCCTCCTCTTTTGATTTCCCTATAAATTCTGAATATATTCTTATTGGGAATTGTGAAAATATCATTTGGATGTAACCAAGTTTCTTGAATTATTAAAATACTTGCTTTTTGAAAAATTGGCGCGAAAAGAATATCTGACCTCTTGTTTTTAATTCCACGTGCATTCCATTGGATTATATTCATGATTTAAAACGAGAAAAAAAAAAAGTTGCGATACTACGAATTAGTTTAAATATTCAAAAAAGAAAGTAGATTAATATTGAGTTTTTAGCGAGAAAAAAATATAAGAAAATTTGATTATTTATTTAAGTTTCTTTACTTTTTTCTACTACACTTTCTAATGTAACTCTGTTCTGATATTTTCTTGATTCTTTTTGCTTTTTCATTCTGTTTTCTATTTATGAGACAATCATCATCTTTTGGAAATGTTATATTGGAAGCAACTTTTTTAAGGTAGATTCCATGGTTATTCATTAGGGAAGAAAAGCTCAAATTAATTTGTGCTACCACGGTATTCAGTTCTGTCGTGAAGCGTTGTACTATATGTGTTCTAATTTCTTTTCAAATACGTTATTGTGTGTTTTCTTCAAATTTCAACTCCAATTTCGCAAACTTTTTTTTCAAGATTTTCTATCTTCTCTGTTTGATCATTATAGGTTTTGGCCGAGTATGATGTTTTTTTCCCTTTGGAATTTCTCAACTGCTTCGTTTCTCGAGATTTGTTGCTGTACTTTAATTTTCAAAATTTCAACTTCCTCTTGATATCTTTTGCAACCTTTATCGTTAGCTTCATGCTCTGCTCCACAGGAGCTACATTTTTTTTTTTATTTCTTTGCAATTGTTTTCAGAGTGGTTTAGTGAGCAAATTCGGCATTTTATTGAGCTTCTACAAAAATTTTGAATGTGTCCGAATTTCCAACAGTTTGTGCATTGCATAGGCTTTTCATAGTAGAGATTAGTTGTAAACTTTAGAATCCAATTGGAACTCTTTTCGGGAATACTGCATCCAATTAGGGTAACTTTAATTGTTTTGATAGGTTTAAATCCAGATTCTGTTTTTTTGGTAAAATGTTGAATATCAAAAATTGCATAGTTGTTATTTTCTAATTTCGATTTTATGTCGTCTATTGTATATTCTGTGTCTATTCCTTGTAATATGTAACTACTTGTTAGTCCAATAAAGGATAATCTTGTACTTATTTTTACACCATTAGTTTCTTTAATTTCTAAAGCTTCTTTGGCAGTCTCGAAATTATTTGTTTTAATTATGATCTCGCCGCTTCTTGTTTTGCTTATACTCAGAATACTTTTTTAATTGTGAACGTTTCCATTATACTTTCTTTTTTAGTTTAAGTGGATTACTATTCTGAAAGTTATCTTCTGATTTTAAGAAAATTGCAATATTTGGACTAATATTTAAATTTTGTCTTTCCGCAAACTTGGTCAATAATTCTATATCTGTTACGTTACATCTATATTTATTGAATGAAAAATTAGAGTTTGTATTTTCTACCTCCATATTATTATCTGGGTGAGGGTAGTCACCCATTTTGTCTTCCTTTCTCCAACTCTTCAATTTGTATAAATACACTATCTTGTGTAAATACTTAAATTAAAAGCTCTTATCCGAAGATAGAATAAAAAAGTTAAATGAACTAAATTTCAATACTAAATAAAAATTCAAAACGATCTCACTCGCTTGAATCCGCTTGAAAAGTCAAAATTATTCAATATTATTAGCACACTCTCACTCAACAACCTCCTGCAAATGTGATTGAATAAGAAAAACAAAAAGACTGACAGTTCCCAGTTAGCCTACAAGAAATTGTTTCCAGATTTACAAATATAAATACAGTAAAATTACATAAAATACAAAATATAGTTAATTACAAATGCGTAAATATAAAATTATGAAATTCAGTTTAAAAATTAATTATTTTTCAAATTATAATGTTCTATAATTTTATTACATTTTTGCTTGTTTATTGATTACTTTTCAAAATAGGTTTTATAATTTTTATTATATTTTTTCTTTATTGAGTTGAATAATATTTGCCTCAACATTACTCCAGTGCTGCTGCTGCTGCTGTATTGCACAAGGAACTGGAATCGATTGATTCCTCCGTCCTCTATCTAACATTACTCCCCGTACTAGTAACTGAGTTACGAACAGAGAAATAAGGCAGGGAGAGTGTTAGATGTTAAACAACAATTATTTTCTTAAGTGTCCCTTTTAAACAATACATTATGAATACACAAAATTAAGCATATGTACAAATGCTATATACTTTTTGAAACAGTAATATTTTATACAATGATAACTAGTTTGATGTTAGAGAAATGACATACACTTATAAGTATTTGTAAAAATCAAGTTAACCAAAATATCATACACTTGATATAAGTAAATAGTTATAAGTTAGAGATAGATATAAGTTATTTACAGCGAATATCAGTCCTGAAATCTTACAGGCTTCTTTACCAATTTTCCATGTCTTGAAACAGTGGACTTATCATCGGATAAGGGCCAGAGTCATTAGCTGCTGAATTCTCATCCGATTGTTTTCAAGGATCTGTTGGCTTGTCAGGAATAGAGTCTGTTATTAACAAATAAGCTGGTTTTAGTCTATCCACTGATATATTCACAGGTTAATTTTTTATTAGCAGTGTGAAATATTTTCATATCTTTCTTTTACTGGGAATGGACCACCAGATGGAGGCTCCAGAGGTTTCCTTACAAACGATCAACTCTCACAAATACATGAGTGCACAGGATTTTAAGTCTTTATGAACAAAAATCATTTGACTTTTTGGAGGCGAAGATTTTGTTGGCTTCAGCTCGTCCATAAAAGTCTGCAATGTAGTGACAAATGTTTCAGGATCAATTTGAATGGAGGGTGGGTTAAAAAATTCACCTGGCAATCGGAGATTAGAACCATAAACCATCTGAGCTATAGTATGATTGGTATCAGGTCTTAGGGCAGTTCTTAGTCCTAATAAGACTGTTGGTAATGTCTCTGTCCATTTGATGTTGTTCTGTGCTTTGATTGCCCCTTTCCAGGTCCTATGCAACCGTTCCACTTTTCCATTGCATTGAGTGTGATAAGAAGTTGCATGAGCTACTTTAGCCCCACAAATAGCAGCTAAACTTCTGAAAAACTGGGATTCAAATTGCCTTCCTTGATCTGTAATTATTTTCCCAGGTACTCTAAATCTGCAAACCCAGTGTTCGTAAAAGGCTTTGCTGGTTGTCTCTGCTTTACAATCAGGTATGGGAACTGCTTCCATCCAACACGAAAAACGGTCTATACAGATCATACAAAATGGCATACCTTGCGATGGTGGAAGTGGGACAATTAAGTCAATGTGTATCACACTAAATCTTGTATCAGGTACTTCATGTTCTCAAATTTTGATTTAGTATGTCAGTGGACTTTACATTTTTTTTGACAAGGAATGTCCATTCTTGCCCATTCTCTTATTTCTTTCCTCATATTTGGCCAGATAAATTTTGCAGTCAATAATTTAATAGTTGACCTAATCCCAGGGTGTGAAAAACCATGGATTTGTTGTAATATTTGTTGCCGAAACTGTTTTGGAATGTAGGGTCTTAAACTGGATGTTGAAATATCAAACCAAAGTGTTTTTCCTGATGGTAATGTACATGATTTGAATTTTATTGAAGAGTTACTCCTCATTAACTGTTGCAATTCTGCATCTTGGGTTTGTTTATCCGCTATAGAGCATCATAGTCGATTACTGTAACGGCTTTGATTCTTGAAAATGCATCTGTTACTCTATTATCTTCTCCTTTAATGTGACAAATATTTGTTGAAAATTGGGATATGTATTGTAGATGACGTAACTGTCTAGGTGAAGCTTTTTCATTTTTTTTTCAAGAAAAAGACATAGGTAATTGGCTTGAGATCTGTATAAATAGCAAAATTTCGTTCTTCAAGAAGATGTTTAAATTTTTTGACAGAAATATGTATTCCTAATAATTCTCTATCATAGGTACTGTAATTTTTCCGTGCATCAGTTAATTTTTAGAAAAAAATGAAATCGGTTTCCAACTTCCAGCTTCAAACTGCTGTAACAATGATCCGATCGCAACATTGAAAGCATCAGTAAATAAAGCCAATTTTTTAAATCAGGGTCAGGAAAGCTTTATAAAGTATCATTTGCAAGATCTTGTTTACATTTTCAAAATTTTCTTGAGCTTCTTCTGTCAAAGAATTTTTGTCTTGTCATTCTTTTTTAACCTTTTAAGGCTGTTTTCGGTAAAAGTACGAGAGCTCTAACTAAACGCGAAGCACATTTTCAGACAGAAAAATGACCCAATTTCCATGAAAATTTGCAATGTTGTAACTCGTACCTCTGTCAACACAATACAGTGTTTTTAAAAATTTCAAAATATTCCGTGAATACTTTCTTTTTGTTTTTAATACGTGAAGGCAAAGCTCATTTAACATTACGGTATAGGATAAAAAATGCGAAAGACATTTTATACTAAAAAAAAATGAATCAATTCGGCTAAAAATGGGAAATATGATAAAAAATGCTGCTCTATAAATGATAGTGAAGCCAGAATATCATATTAATTTTTCATTTCTTTTATATATGAAAAAATGTTCCAAATTCAGGTCCTATTCTTTAACATTAACCGAAAACAGCCTTAACTACTCGTGAAGAATAGCTTGATTTTTAGCAGCATCTTTTAAATATCTTCTATAAAAGTTAATGAGTCCAAGGAAGGTTCACAAATCACGAATTATTTCAGGTAATTTGTATGACAAAATTGCATCTACTTTCTCTGGAAGTGGCTTTTGATCCTTCTGGTGTTATCAAGTATCCTAAAAGTTCTAGATGAGTTACTCCCAAAGTTGATTTGGAGATATTCACTCGAAGACCATGCTTTTGTAACCGATCAAACACAAGTTTCAAATGAGATTTATGTTGTTCTTCATTTTCGGAGGCTACTAGAATGTCATCGAGGTATGGAAAAACAAATTCTAGTCCAAATAAAGCTTCATTGATAAAGCGCTGAAAAGTAGATGGTGCATTTCTTAACCCAAACATCATAACATTAAACTCAAATAAGCCAAATGGTGTTATTATGGCTGTCTTTTCTTTATCTTCCTCAGCTATGGGTATTTGAAAATAAGTTTCGAAGAGATCAATCTTAGAAAATATTCCTATTCCTTAGAAAATCTTCAATACGTGGAATTGGGTAACGGTCAGGAATGGTTTGAGCATTTAAACGTCGATAATCACCGTATGGTCTAATGCTTCCATACTTTTGACGTGAAACGTCTTTAAAATCGCGCCGAAACATACGGTTCAAAAAAGTGGATCGTAACGAAAAGGTCTATATCATCGTACCTTAATAATTACAAAACTATTTGTCCTAGAAACAAAAATGTGGTGTGAATATTTCACTTATATAGTCAACTCGTTGTTATGACCTTGAGTCCGTGTCTTGGTCGAGCGGGGCGGCGGGGTGGGGCACTGCGTTAACTGTGCGAAACCGGCGCTCTCGCTCGTTTCTATTCAGTGTAACTCATGACTCCGACTTGATAGCGCGGTGATTCTTTCGTGTGTTTATCAAGATTATTGAAACCGATTGATTCATACAAAAATAAGTGTAATTTGGACAGTATTTATATTAAAAATAACCAGAAAGTGATAAAAAAAATATAAAAACATTTGCTATGTCGGCCTCAGCTCGTGCAAGAGCCAGCCAGAAATATAAATCACGGCTGTCGTTGGAAAGGGGGGCTTCGTTGGAAAGAGGCTGTCGTTGGAAGAGGGGGCACAGGTACCCCAATGTCCGGCGCCGAGCGAGCGAGACGGTTTCGGGAACGTCGCAAAGCCGACCCCGCGAGGAACTTTTCTGCTGCCGCCAACCTCGCGAGCACCTCTAACACTGGAATACCTGTACTTATGGACGTAACGAATGAACCGACTGCCGCCAACCTCGCGAGCACCTCTACCACTGGAATATCTGTACTTATGGACGTAACGAATGAACCGACAATCGATATATCTATTGGATCTGCCACGGAACTGAGAGATCTTAATATCAGTAGAAGTGAAGCAATGCAAAATCATTGGCGTTCAGCGGACAAACGCTTCAAAACGGTATTTGAAGCCAATCCGTTTGGTTTATCTTGCAGCGTTTGTGATCGACTTTGGTTCGAAAGAGACAAAGAAAGTGAAACATCGCAACATTTCTTTCCTTCGAACAAAATTCCCCGATGAAAATGTGACGGAATTTCGCTTATGCAGTACCTGTAGCAAATCGATAGATGCCAATAAAATCCCGACGCTGTCGCGCTCAAACGGTTTTCGTTATCCTCCAAAGCCGAGCGGACTGCCGCTGCTTGACCAAATCAGCATTCGATTGATTTCACCGCGGTTACCATTTATGCAGATTCGTCGATTACGCTACGAAGATAACTATGGTATAGTCGATCAGGTAATCAATGTACCTGTCGATGTAAACAACATGGTGCAGCAACTATCGAGGCGGATAGAAACATTTTAAGCAATGCAAAGTAACTGACAAACAGCTAAATAAACTGTAATCTGTTTCCGTGTACATATTTAATTTCATGTATGTATCTGTAATCATATATGTATGGGTTTAACATTTTTTTGTCAAATTAGTTAATGGTAATTTTTTATGCTTTTTATTGCAGACAGCGAGCTTTCCTTTTATTAATTTGATACCTATTAACTTTTAAAACATATTTAATCTACATTAGTAACATCGAATAACTACTTTTGGGGAAAAAGTACTAAAAATTTAAGGAAAGAAAAAAAAAGTAACTGACAAACAGCTAAGTAAACTGTGCAATCTATTTTTATGTATGTATTTATTTTTTCCTGTATATATCTATAATTACATAGGTATAATTTATCTACAAATATATTTGAAATTTATTTAACAATACTTTATATTGTATTTTTGTGATACCAATAAAGTTACTGTTTTTGAATTTGTATGTCTTTTTTTGTTTTGAAAACTATTTCTAATTTTATTTCCCTCTTTGTAACTATTCTGAAAAAAAGAACAAGAAAATAAATTTTAAAGCTATGAAATAAACATAGTTTTGTAAAAAAAAAAAAAAATACGTATTCGAATACAAAAAAGGTTCTTACAATTTGCTACAATGTAATAAATGTGTTTATAAATGCTCATCGCAATGCGTTCGTAGTAAATACATCGATAATCATATACTTGCAATTATTATTTAAATAGGTAAACTAATATTTACTCTTATGTTTTATGTACATAAAACACAATTAAATGATTAATTTACTAATTTTTTAAAATTTCCTGTAAGTATATTTGTTTTAAAAACAAAAAGTATTTTAAAAAATGTATCAGAGAAGCTCCGTAGAGGATAGACGATCTCTCCCTACTAGTAGTGACGTCACAAACCAGTCGCCAGGCCTTCTATCTAGGGTTGTAGGCCACCTAAAATTCTTTCGATCAAGCAAATTTTTGAGAGTTTCTCAAATTAATACTAAGTTGAATAAATATGCTGAATTTTAAATAGTTACCGAAAAAATCGAAATAAGTCCCGATTTCCCTATAGCATAACATAGCTCGAGAAAAATAAGAATGAATTTCAAATTTTGAGAACATTCCTTCTCATCAGGGGTGTAGCTTGCCTTATCTGAAGACAAGTATGAATAATACAGGCCCTCCCCATAGCTACAGGGGACCCGGAAGTGTGTAAGCAAAATGTCGTAAAATATTATTAATGGTCCTATTAAGAGTTCTTTTTACGTGTGAATTCTGAATCTCAGGTCCTACTATAAAAAGTTTAAAAAGCTGATAAAGTTACTCAAAATAATGAGAAAACAAGGAGTTGTATGTGGTCAGAAAGCAGGAAAAACTTCTCATTCAAAGCGGTTCGATAAAAGATCGTTTGAAGTGAAATACAGATAACACTTGGGATGGGAAAAATACATTCAGAATGTTATTTGCTTGTAAATGAAAATACCCCTTTCCTCTGTTGATTGATTGACTGTAATAAACGTCGCACTAAGAAGCTACACGTAGGCTTGGCAGTTGGAATTTTTGAAGTGGTCCAGTGAAAGAGAATATTAGATTTTATTTATCTCGGCTCTGTTTTATTTTTGTAACAACCAAAAACCGAATGTGCATTCAGTCAGCAGGAGATGTGCTTCCCGTTCAAGAAAAAGATCTGGCCCATAAGCGCCAAAATCTTCTGTCACCCTCAAGTCTATAGTTAATTATTTTTCTAACAAGTATTCATGAGTTCTCAACGCTGGTTCCATGGGGGGAAGTGGGAGGGGGTGTTAAAGAAGAATTTCGACACATCGGACAAAAGTAAAAAAATCACGATCAAAATTTATGATATGCTTCGGACAAAAAAAAGAATGGGGCAGAATGACCCTCAGAAAAAAAAGCCCTTTTCGAAGAAAACTGAGGAAATTTTGAGTCAATTTGACTCCCGAACTAATTTCTTTTAGACAAGACAAAAATGGGAACAACAAAAACGGTTGAACAATAAAAAAGGTAACTATATTTCAACTTCCAAAATTCTCTTTTCGGTTTTTAAGATTTAATGCCCAGGTATTTTAATCATTGCATAAGATAAAGTAAAAAAAAAAATAATTTTGTTGCATTTGTGCTATAACTATTTTATTTATTTATTTATATAAATATAAATAACTGTCATCAGTTTCTTAGAATACTTTCATGTTGATGAACATATTTAAGTGTATGTTTTCGGTGCGTATGTTGAATGTACCGTATGTATGAAGAGTATGTTGAATGTACCGTAATCTGAAAACATTTTCAATTGCCATTGTTAATCAAATGAAAGAATGTTATTTGCCTCGCGTATAAAAATAATTCCTTTAGTCACTTATGAAAAGCGGTAGTAGTTCATTTAAAATACAAAACACTAATGAGCCTTTGAGTACATTCATTAATTATTTATCGTACTTAAAAAGGATACTAACAGTAGCGCGAAATTGAAAATAAAACGTAGTTATATTTATTTTGATGATTTTGTTTGTAATCATAACGTATTACGATAAATTTGTTTAGTAATAAATGAAACAATCTATAATTTCTAAATATTTAATTTAAATTGATTCAAACTGTGAAAAAGAATTTTCAAAGAAATAAAGTATGTTAAGTTTACTTAAAGATACACACATTTTTTTTTTTTTTGTTCTTTTTATTGAGGTAACATGTGAAATAAACACATAATTTTTCTAATATAATCTAAGACTGCTAAGAGAACCATTATTTTGTGAGATTGAATTTGAAAAGCACAAATTCTTTTTTCTTTTTGTATTTATTGCCATTTTAAGAGTGATTTGCGTGATACCTTCTTGATTAAGATCTTTTGCCCGGAGAATTTGAAAGAATATTTAATGCTAACTAATAATTAATTATGTGTATAATATTAATTATAAAAATACATAAAAATCGTATACTTTCTTTAAAATATTGTATAGCATTCTGTATCTACATATATATATATAAAGGGAGAAAAGCGACTCACTCACTCACTGACTGACTGACTCCCTCACGATATCTCCGGAACTATTAAACCTACTGATTTGAAATTTGGTAGATAGGTTCCCTTCATGGAGTAGACATCAGCTAGGAACGGATTTTGCAAAGATCGAACCCCAAGGGGCGTTACGGGGGTTTAAGGGCGTTCTAGATAATTAGTTCCATTATTAAACTATTAGATGTGCAGTCTTGAAAAAAACTTGATACACAGATTTCTTTCATAAAGTAGAGATTCCTTACATAATGATTTTTACAAAAATCGACCTCCAAGGGGCGTTGAGTGCGCTTAAGGGGCGTTATCATAATTATTTCCATTTTTAAACTATTAGACGTACAGTCTTGTATATATAATTTGGTAAGCGGATTCCTTTCATAGAGTAGGGATCCGCTACAAAATGGGTTTTGTCAAAATCGACTCCCAAGTGCCGTTGTACAGAATTAAGGGGCATTTTAGGCAATTAACTCCTTTTTTAAACTATTAGACGCAAAATCTTGAAAATGAGTAAGCAGATTCCATTCATTGAGTAGAAATCCACTATAAGATGGGTTTTGTGAAAATTGCTTTCTAAGTGGAGTTGCGGGGCCTTAAGGGGCGTTATAGATAATTATTTCCATTTTTAAACTATTAGACGTGCAGTCTTGAAATTTGATAAACGGGTTCCTTTCATAGTGTACAGATCCACTACAAAATGAGTTTTGTGAAAATCGACCCCCAAGTGGCGTTGTGGAGAATTAAGGGGCGTTATAGGCAATTAACTCCTTTTTTAAACTACTAGACGTAAAATCATGAAATTGAGTAAGCAGATTCCATTCATTGAGTAGAGATCTTCTATAAGAGGGATTTTGTGAAAATCGTTTTCTTAGTGGCGTTGCGTGGCTTAAGGGGCGTAACAGATAATTATTTCCGTTTTTAAACTATTAGACGTACAGTCTTCAAATTTTGTAAGCGGATCCCTTTCGTGGCGTAGATATCCGCTACAAAATAGTTTTGGGGGAAATTGATCCCCAAGGGTTACTCAGGGGGATTAAGGGGCGTAATAGATAAATATTTCCGCTTTTCAACTAATATACCCACCTGCTTGAAAATTAGAAGGTATGTTCTGTTCATGGAATAGAGTTCCTTTTACAAAGAGTTTTTTGAAAACGGACCCCCAAAGGAGAGGGATTGCGAGGGATTAAGGCGTGTTATAGAAAAATTCCTGTTTTTGAATTTAACCCATTTACTTGAAATTTGTTGAGCACGTTTCTTTAGTTGAATAGAATTCCACTAAGAATGGATTTTACGGAAATCAACTTCAGGGGGGAGCGAGGAGAGTTATTGGGGCGTATTGATAGACAAAATTCCCGTTTTCGAACTGCTAAGACTATAATTATAAAATTTGGTTTGCATGCTTCCTTTGTTGAATTGAAATCAACTAAGAATGCTCTCAACGAGGTATTGATGATAAAAATTCCATTTTTGTTCTGTTAGATACAGTCTTGAAATTTTCCACGCATGTTTATTTTATGGAATAGAGATCCACTGAAAGTTGCTTTGGTGGAAATCCACTTGATTATTAGGTTAAGTGAGCGCAAAAAATCTTTATACTTCTATTTTAGATATAAATAGAAATTACATATTTTAATTTGTGTTCTTTTTATATCAAGCGGCAAGAGTTACAGCTATAAATTTATTTTTCAATACAATCGAATTATTAATGCAAGATATCAGTAATTCATGTATATTTAAACAGTATTCATTTATACAACATCGTTAAATACCCAGTGAAGCGGGTGGGTAACGGCTAGTGCTTCTAATAAAGTTAATCAAAATTCATCTTTAACAATCTATAGCAATATTTAAAATATTTAAAAAAGGAAACAATAAGGATGTCAGAAATATTGCAGAAATTTGTTATAAAAAGCATTGAAGGAAAAGTCTATTTTTACAGAACAATAATAAATGTTGAAAATAAAGGTAATATTTCTTAGTTGCTCCTAGTAGTATAAAACTATTAATTAAAGTGATAGCAAAACGCATTACAGAAACAAAATTATGATAAACACAATTTATAAAGTAGATAAGTGATTTCAAACAAAACAGAAATGTGAAAAATTATTCAATAAGTAGTAAGGTTATATAATCTTGAGTATTTTAATGTAATTAAGATATAAATTTAGTTGAAACATTTTAGATATCTTTTGTGATATTGTGGCTTTTGTCAAAAATTTTGAGATATCTTAGAAATTTCAAATTATTCTAGAAATGTTTTATTGTTCTGTTTAGTCTCAAAGTATTAAGATATTTGAAAAAACAAACAAACAAGCATAATAATAATATTAATGTTTTATTAACTTATAATTAGAAACTACAAATTCAGAGTATTGTGATTGTGTTCCTAGTTTTTTTTTAAAAAAAACCTAAGAATTTTTGAAAGCTTACTTTTGGTGGAGATATTTTAATAATTTTGAAAAAATAATTTGAAAGCCAAGCTACATTTTGTTCTAGAAATGAAACTAATATGTTTAAACAAACAATTATGAATAGAAAATCTGTTTGTATTAAATCAGAAATTTCATAATTCAGTCAGAAAATTTGAAAAAAAGATTAAATGTAATTTTTTTGAGAGTTTAAAAAAAAATATAAAAGGCTAAAGATTATTTTTTTTTTATTTTTCTAAATATTTCATGGAAAAAATTTAGAGTTTGCAATAAAAAATAGAAAACTTTAAAAATTTGAAAATTTAGATTCGATTAAAAAGAATTTAGTTATTTTTAATCTAAAATTTATAATTTTATTTCAGTTATTATTAATGTGTTTACTTTTATTTCTATATAAGTAGATGATATTTTAACGTCAACGTTAAGTATTAGTCAAAATAGGAACAGTTTTCTAGGGGGCAGCGGCACGTTAGGTGTTTGCACGAGGGTGACCAATATCCTAGGATCAGCCCTGTATTTGAAAGGCATTGTTTGTAATTCCTACCATTTTATAACAGTCCATATATAAATAAATATCAGTCACAATTTTCTTCTTTTATCATTAATATAATATACATCTATATATTCAGAAGAATTGCTCTAAATGAAAATATGATTTTATTTCAACTGCAAAGTTAAAAGATTTTTGTACCAATAATCACATAATTTTCAGGTGGCTGTTTAGAAAAAACTTGCTAAACCTGATTCAAATGTAATAAGGATTAATAAAATTTTACTAAAATCGCAAATAATCAAAAATATATCAATATACTAAAATATTTTCCTCTTCTAATTTTTGTTTTACAATATAGTTGCAGTTCAACATTTGTTTTTTCAGTTTCATTAATGTTTTTCAAAAATTAAATCTTAATTTTTATTTTATAAACATATAACGTATTTCTAATGAACTGTATACATCAAATAAATAATGAAATATATTTATATCTTAAAATTCAAATAAATATTGAAAAAACATTGAAATTGTTCAGTAGTGAAGTTATAAACAATAAACGCACAATATTTATAATAGATTATTAGATGCACACATACTGAAACATTAGCATTATTCTCAACTAAGCATATCGTGAAAATATAATTTATTGCCCTGGTTTATTGTTGTTGTTGTTGTTGACTAATTCCTCCTGTCTAGCCGCAGGCTGAATAGGTCCATGAGCCCAAGAGTCCTCAGGAAATCGTACACCAAAGAGGACTGGAATAGATGTCCTCCCTTTCAAGTCCTGCACAAAACAAAAGATGATCTGGAGTTGCCTGTACCAAATTGCATTTAGTACAATTCTCGTAAATTTTCTGGCCTAAGTTAAAGGAAAAGGCCTCTAATGTGTCCACTTGCAAGCCTACTAATAGTTGTTTGGACGACTCTATCCTTCTTGATGGAAATGGCACCACCTGGGGCCTGCCTATTATACCAGGGGGTGAGTCGGAGGAGTCTTCCATAGTTCTTGAATAGTTATTGTAATTATTTTGAATGTAGCCAATAATATATAAACAGCCAAATATAACAACCCCAAAACAGAGGAGTTCGAATTCCAACACCGCAAATAATAGGAATAGGTGCTTCCAACCAAATCGAGTATTACTTGTCCGGCCTTATTTGTTCCTTTTATCTATTAGACTAACACTTGCGATACTGCAAGAAATTTTTGTAGGTTCATTTTAAGCCAACAATAAAATTGATGAGTTTCAAAAAGAGGCGAAAAATATAAAAGCAACCCATCTAGTTTTTGTTTGGTTCCTCCAACAAAATTAAGCGTTACTTGTTTATCCTCTTAATAATACTTAGTTGTATAAGTTTCTGGCTCTGGCAACTCTGGACACAAGTGTTTTCTTTCCGTCTTGTATTCTTTAAAAATCTCTAGAAGTATATGTAACATACTGGAAATATTTTTAAAAATACTTTTCCCAAAATCTGATTTCTATAGGCAACTAGAAAAACTTTGTTAATTTTAAGTAAGTACCTTTTATTAATACATATTTAGCGTGTCATTGTCAAAATTGCACGTTTGTACGTATGCAGCGTTCGGGTTAATGTTTCCCGATTCAGTGAACTAACCTTTCTTGCAGTAAATGACAGGAGTCATTAAAGGGCTCAAGTGTAGTACAGGGGGTGGGGGTGGGGGCACTTTGGATTTGGCGATTTTTATCTAAATATCATGGTGAGGTATCGAATTCATATTCTATAATAAATAATTCAGATAAAATTACCTTGGCGACCACTTTTAGTCGCTAAAAAAAAGACTGCGCCAAGTGGCTCCCCTACACTAGATTTTAACTCCATTTAAAAATGGAAACAGTAGTAGTGCAAGTTTAAAAATAGATCTAGTAATGTAAAGCATCCATAAAACTCGTAACAGAAAAATAAAAAAATAATACCTTTATTTACAATTTGAACAGTAATACTTACATGAGATTTGCTAATGTGATGCTTAAAATTGTAGCATAACATATTAGTTTGTTGTCATTGCTTTATGGACAGAGCCCTCAGCTTTGCTCGTTTGATACAGAATGAAGTGTTCTCGGTAGATCCTGATGGTACATTTTTCCATTTCTCTGTATTCATTTCATTATTTTTACTGAGTCCTCACTTTTTTGCTAGGTGTGGTCTTGCTTCAATGCATGGAAAAAAGAGGGATTTTCCAGTTCTTCCAAAATTGGCCTTAGTTTTAGACAATTTGCTTTAGTTCCATACACACTATGGATACGAGTCCATTGTACAAATACTTTGCATGCAGAAGTATCAAGCATGTTATAGGATACTATCATGGGCCAGCAATTTTTCTTTTACTAGCATATGTTTTTAAAAGTTGATCAAGAGTATCCATAGCCCTTTCAGTTGAATTATATTCTAAAACCATTAATGGTTTATTTTTGTCAGGTGTGTTGCCAACATCTTTGCCATAATGCAAAGTGGGTTAAATTGTAGTATGGTGGGGGCCTTGACACTGTCAATTTCTTTTGGTGACCAATATTGATCCACCAAGCTACTTAACTTAACAATAGGTATCCGGAAGCCTGAAGGAATTCATTATCTCCATGATATCTATAAAAATTGCCAAATCCAAAAGCTCCCCCATACTATACTTGATCCTGCAAGGTGCTAATAAGAATAACAATCTAGTTCTCTTATGGGATGTAGCTCACAACTGCTGTATTCTCTGTAAAATAATGGGATGTGAAATTCTTTGTGTGGCCTTTCTTTGAGAAGTTTTGATTTATTTTTCTAATGGTGCCAAGCATAGTCATTTTCCATTTTAGAAGAAGTTGTCTTAAGTTGTAGGATGTGAAAAATTCTTATGTAATATTGTTTCCCGGATATCCACAAGTAAGATCCGCACAACTGGCATTCCCTGATTTTTTCTCTGGCATTCCATATATTGATCCCGTATTTAGATGGCGGTAAGGACATTGCACATGAAATCTAATTAAATGTTCATCTACATTAAAATTTTCATTTGGATTATGTAAGTTTGGTTGAATTTCTACCTGCCCTCGCAGCTAATTTATCCAAATTTCTTCTTTCTTGATGAGTGGATTTATTATCAAAACTAATAACTCTCAATGTGGTGCAAAATGTTTAAAGGAAAATAGTTGCATGAAATATTTTTATTTTAATTTCCATTGGGGCTGCAGAATGGTATTTACCATTGTAGACCTACCACATCCCCCTTTGAACTGGTATTTTTACTGCACCACCATATAGGTGGAATACCAATAACTACAATGTAATTTTTGATGCCTATGTTCCTCCCTAGAGGGAGCCCTCTGAGCTCTGACCATGCAAAATGGAACTAGGAGTTTAATTTTTGCCGAGGGCACCCATGGCAAACAGGCACTCTAAGGATCTTTAACATGCCGCATAATCATATACATTTAATGCTGTCGATTTTTCTGCTTCATGAAAATCCACCAACTAAGCTGGCATTGAACCCGTAATTTTTGGAGTACAAGGCCAGTGACAAACCAACTACGCCTCTCAGCTGGCTTGTATGAACTATATTTCTGTTAGTTTTTATACTGTTTTTGTTTCTAAAGCTGTGCATTTTAGATATTGTGACTGATTTAACCTCTAATGCATTTATTGCTACACTTAAAGCGTTTTATATTTAGAAGGGTAAATGTGCTAAGTTGTATTCTGATAATGGAACAAATTTTGTGGGTGCAAATATAGAATTTAAAAAATGTTTAATTTGGTGTGTAAACCTGATGAGGCACTTGCCAGTTATATGGCCTCTGAAGGAATAGATTGGAAATTCCTCCCCCTAGAGCCCCAAATTTTGGAGGTCTCTGGGAGGCCAGGCGTTAAATCTTTTAAGTTCTATTTAAAAGTAGTAGGTAACATTAGATTAACATATGAAGAGTTTCTGACCGTGATTATCCAAATAGAGGGGATGTTAAATTCTCGTCCTCTTGTCCCATTATCTTCTGACTTAGATGATTTAAATGTATTGACTCCTTCTCATTTTTTTGATAGGTAGATCAATTACATCAATTGTTGAGCCTGATTTAACTAATTTAAATGAAAATAGGTTGGATAATATTGGCAGAAAATTACAAAAATAATTCAATTAATTTGGAAAAGGTGGAGTGTAGACTATTTAAATAGTTTGCAGCAGAGAAATAAGTGGCATTTCGAGAAAAGAATGCAAAAATTGGAGATATGGTTATAATAAAAGAGGATAATTTACCTTCATGTCAATGGTCATTAGGTAGAATCAACAATATTTATCCAGGAAAGGATTCTAAAGTAAGAGTAGTGGAAGTCAAAACCACTAGAGGTATATTTAAGAGACCCATTTCGAAACTGCATTCTACCAATTGAAACAGTGTGTGTGTGTGAACTAGCATATATAACCCTTCAGATAGTAATGTTTGTGTGTAGAATAGTAATTTTTAAAATTCTGTGTGATTTATCAATTGCTTTATACATTGTCTTCATTTGTATGTTGTTTTGTTTGTATTTTGAAGTATTGTATTTCTGTGTGTTATCTTTATGATTATGTTCTATATAAATCTTGCATGTTGAAAAACATTGCAAGGCCGGGCGGCATGTTCAGTGTACGTATGTAAATGTAGCAGCGCCCTCTAGCACTCCAAAGTGTCTAACGAATCTGTGTAACCTCTGACCCCCATCGAGAAAGGAGTCGAAGCTTGAGCGAGCTGAGCAACAAGTAATAAAAACTACAGTCCACTTACTGAGAGAGACTTTTTCTTGAGTTTTACTTGTGTACCCAACATATACCATAAGCTTTTTGTTGATTCTCTTTATGATTTATTAACACCAGCTAGCAATAATAATCCAATATATTTCTTAAAGTTTTACTTTCGATATTTTCCACAAATCTTTTTTTTTTTTTCTTTAATATTAGTCATTTTCATGATTTTGTTTTCAATTGTAGAATTGAATACTACCTCAAATGCACTTTTATCTCAATTAACCTTGCTGCTGCATATCTTGTAGCCCTTTGGAGTAGTTTTTATATTAGCAGTTGTTGATTTGAGAAAAATGTGGCAGCATGTTGCTTCCACTTTATCTCACTATTCTTTGACTGAATACTGTCTATATAGTTCATTTATATAGTCTTTATCATTATCAAAATCATTGTTAGAACTTTCATTCTCACGTTTATAACTTGTATGATTTTCATACTCTGATATTTTCACTGTCAGAAGCTTCTATTAGTTTAGCTACATTAGGGTTCTCTCACACTCATAGGCACAACTCTTTTACAGTATATCAGAAAGTGACATACTGAAGAAAAAAAAGAATGTTGCAATAAGAGCAAATACTATACTGTCAAAATTAGCCCAGGGCAAATGGTAAAAAATAATTTTTTCTAAAACCCGCTAGCTTTTAATCATTACATATCTTAAGCGGACAGAAAAATCTCCATATTAGTACAAAGTATGTCTTCCTATAGTAGAAATGTGACCGTCAGATCTTAACTCGTCTTGGTATTGACTCCAGTAGTGCAGCTCACACATGTTCTTGCCTTCATCATTGTGGAACTATGTGTATATAGCACTTTTAGTTGAATCTAGGAGGACCCACTTTTGGTCGCGAATTTTTTGTCGCCAAATTTTGAGCGATAAAGGTTACAAGATGGTAACCCTTCCATTTCATCAAAATTTGGATTTTCAAATCACGAAAAAAAGGCAACCCTAAAAGTGCAACGTTTTTCGCCTTTTCGAAAAACATCATTTTGACATTTGATTTCGCTGGAGAAAGTTTGCTCTCCACCGGTTGCTGTTAAGAATAGCGTGTGAAAGGAAATACTTGAAAGCGAGGCTAC
This sequence comes from Trichonephila clavipes, assembly GCA_019973935.1. NCBI lineage: Eukaryota > Metazoa > Arthropoda > Arachnida > Araneae > Nephilidae > Trichonephila > Trichonephila clavipes. Next base: position 24,175 of record BMAU01002191.1, on the reverse strand, counting down.
GACTGGTTTCTTTGTGCTTCTGGGCACAAAGGGAAGAAAGAGCGTTAGAATGGTGTATGAAAGCTAATTTAATTGCTTCTCGTTATGAATGTCCAAGGTGTAAAAAAATATGCATTTGCAAGTGCGAACGGTTGACGGCTACGAATGGCGTTGCCGCAACCAGTCGAAAGATAATCGCCACGGCGTCGTTCGGAGTGTGTGAGAAAGGGCACTTGGTTTAGCGAAAAGCAAACTTGCTATAACTATTATCTTGCGTTTGACGAGATATTGGTTTGGCAAGAGCATGAATGCGTTCATGGTGAATGACTTGAAAGTTAATAAGAAGGGTATAAAGGATCAATTTGATTCTTACCTTGCGAGAATACATGTGGCGGCGATCTAACAGTCACAAGTTGGTGGATGAGAAATTTTCATAAATTCCTTGCATCCATCGCAAGTGTATGCACCAACAGATCATGACGAAATGCAAGCGTAAGGTAAGTGCTTTTTAACATTTTTTAAAATGATTGATTTCATGTATTTCTTCGATTTTATCTTTGCGAAATGCCCCTTTCGTCCCTTTTTAAATGTAAATCATGTTGTACACACTGGTTTTAGAATGCTTTTTAAAATGAATTTCATTGCTTTCTCCGTTTTTTTCCTTTATATAATGATTAATTTAATGTATTTATTCGATTTCATCTTTGCGAAACGCCCATTTCATCCCTCCCCCTCTCTCTGACGCATGCGCCCAAGAGTTTTTCGTCATTGACGCCTTTTTGAAAACCTGCAATTTGGCGAAAAATTTTTGGCGCCCAAAAAACAACAGTGGGTCCCTCCCTAGGATTTTACCGTTTCTATTTCACTTCGTCTAACTACACTTGCATTTTTTCATGCAGGGGTACAAATCATTTCATCTTTGAAATTCACCTTCTTCCAGTTGTTGACAATCCATGATGGATATTTTTGGCCTATGTTTAACATGTTTTTATCATGTTCTGAGTTAGAAATTGCTTTCTCCTCAGTCTTCATGCTGTATGGCTAACTTCAAGAACACTTTTCTGTACAGTCGAGGTACTCAATTCAACACCATAATCCAATAAATCCCTTTGAAGGTCTGTGCTTGTTTTACTTTGATTTATTTTGCCATTTCTTATTAGAATTTTTATCAGTTCTTGGAGTAATTTTCTATTTGAACCCACATTTTACTTTTCTTTTAGACAGTCTTAAAATGTTTTTAAAATTCTTGAAACACTTGACTCACACTAACTACCATATCTGTATCTCTCAACACTCATAGATGTGTGTTCGTTAAGAGTGATTATCTTAGAATGCTTCTCCTCAGAGTAATATCTATCTCTGAACAATCAAAAAGTAATGTGTTACGTGGAACGCAAAATTATAACCACCAGCTAAATCACTAAAAACAACTGAACTACTAATGTACTAAAACCAATCAAAGAAGTAAATTATAGTCAAGGATGATCCGTCACATTACTTCTGGGCAGATATAAGGGGTTTGAGGTGGTTCGGGACATAACTGGTAATCACATACCAGCTCAGACAAGGAAAAATGTTTGTCCCAATTATTTCAAAACAGTATAGTAGATTAGCTTTCGCAATCATATAAACTTTTACCTTGCAGGTGCTCTCTTGTCATGGGACCAGACACATACGTCAATGAAACAAGTTTCAAAAAATAATAAATTAGAGAAAATAGTATTATTATTTTCTTTTTGAATTATTCAAAACAAAAGTGCACATGTATGAGTAAAAAAAAAAAAATGTTTTTGTATTGATCATACTGATTCAAACAATACATTAGATATAAATTAAAAATATTCCTATGAAATACTAGTAAACATAAATTCCTCTAAAAGTACATATTTATATTTTTCACCAACAGTGTCAAAAGTTTTGTGAAAATATCCTAAAATATATTTTTTTATGAATGCATAAATTTTATTTTGGGTCATATAGACCCAAACAGTATATCAGGGTTAAAGTACATTCTACAAATGTAAAATTTCTTTTAATGTTTTATTTGAAGAACAAAGTAATTTTTAATGCCGATAATTTATTTTTTTAAATGACACAGATCTTGAAGGTTAAAATTGTTTTTGTACTTAGTATTATTGCAACCATATGGATGACATTAAATGAAACGAAGCACATGGTTACCAATTCAGCACATGCAAAATCGAGTTTGCCAACTTGGTGAGTTATTTTGAACATTGGCATTCTTGCGATAATACATAAGTACCAGAACATTTTAAATACATTTTTTTTAAGTTTTGTGAGATTCCAGTTTAATTGCCTATCTGGTCATTTGATCTTGGATTTAAGGTTTTTTTCTTTCATTACTGTACAGCAGGGGTGGGCAGACTTTTCTAGGATACAGGCTACTTCTAATTTTTTTCAAGGTGTTTTGGACAAGGAGGAGAAGGGTCAGGGTCCGGACTCTTTCCTATAGCTCTTGAATTTCCCCCTGATTGATTATAATCCCATGTCTGTAGTGCGTAAAATTTGTAATTAAGTTTTGTTATATTAATAACTTTTTAATTATTAATGTTGATTATTTATTTAGTAATTTATTTTTTACTGTTTTTGTTCGTGACAATCGACAAAATCAAAAAACATGTTTGACTGCACATTGGGGTATGATGCGAGATTTGTTGACTTTCAACCCTTGACCCCCACCACCAATTCCTTGAAAAATTCTTATGTGTGCCAATGTCCAGGGTCACAAGTGTGGTGAGGTAGGAAAGGATCCATAGTATTTTAATAATAAATACAAAATTATTACCCAGTACTTACCTACAGAACTAAAATAAAAAGAACTGATACTTTTTACGAGTAAAACCGCATTTTAAAGCAGAACGCATGATGCAAACATAATAATAATGCAGCCATAAATATAATATATCAAATGATGCATTTATTATCAAGCAATTCAAAATACATAAAAAAATAAAACATTTTTCATTTTGTTCATTTTTCGTTGTTGCAGTTAGTCGAAGACTTAGTCCGCATACTTCAGACAATCTTAAATATTTCCGTGTATAATTACTAAATGCTAAAATCTTCAAGCGATCCCCCTAAATATCTTGGCCGTCACGGTTGATTGGGATCGCCGTAATGCCCACCCCAGCTGTGCAATGTATTTTTTTCCTTAATTTCTATCTTTATTACCAAATATTTATTTATATTTTTTCTTTGGTATTAAAGGAACGATAGAAATAAGTATAGTATGCCAGTAAAGCAATTTCTGTTCTTCAAAATGGAGGAATCTAACATCTTTTTCCTCAATTACATCATGGTCCTAGAGGTGCACAAAAGATATTCTCGAAAGAAAACTTACAAAGCACACTAACACATAAGAGATTAGAAAGTTATGTTATTTTCTTGCTGTAGTTGCTGGTAATCTTTTTGACATGAGAGGTTTCTCTTTCCAAAGAAGTTGACTTCTTTATACAATCACTGTCACTTTTGACCACTGTCAAAAGCCAGAATACCACCTTTTGCAGAGCAGATTGCTGCTAGAAGTGCAGGAAGAAAGTCAATTAGGTTCCCGAATGTGTTCGCTGGGATGTTGAGCCAGGCCAGCTTTAGTGCCATGGCTGGGTGCACTATGTTACATGGATGAGGATCCATGGCACAAATAACTCAATCAAGGTGGTCCCACAGATTCTCGATTGAGTTAAAGTCAGGTGAGTTTGCTGGCCAGGGGAGAATGGTAAACTCATCCTGGTGCTCTTCAAACCATGCACATACACTGACAGCTGTATGACACTTCACATTGCCCTGCTTGTAGATGTCATCCTGAGAAAAAACAATGTGCATATTGGGGGACATGGTCCATAAGGACAAATGTGTACTTGTATTGATCCATCATCCACCTCCAACCGAGACCGTTCCAGCAATGGTTGCAGGGTTCAGAGAGAGTCCACGCCATATATGCCAACGTCCATCTGTCTGACGGAGCATAAAACATGATTTATTGGAAAACATGAAATGTTGTCACTCAATGAATGTCCATTTGCAGTACTTGTGGCAAATTCCAGCCATCATTGCCAGTGAACAGCAATAAGCATAGGTGCATGAACCAGACATCTGCTGTGAGGGAACAGCCAGAGCAAACGTTCGCTGAACAGTAGTTTGGAAGACACTGTTGGTAACCCCTTGATTCCTCTGGGCGGTCAGTGGCTCTGGGTAGTACATCTATTTGCCCTAATGCATCTCTGCAGCTGTCATCCATGTCATGGCCTGTGGTGCACCACATTTGTCTTTTCACTGATTTTGGACACTATACTTTTACCACGACAGCACGCAAAACAGTTCAGAAACTTAAGACATTTCAGAAATGCTTCCACCCTTGGTCTGGAAACCAATGATCAGGCCCTTTGGAATCAGGATAAATCGCTCCTTTTCTGCATTATGCCATGATTGCAATGTTTTCGAAACCCTCACATACCCTTTATTTACGCTCAACTTTGCCATGCTATCACCACCTTCTGTGATTGGCTATTTAACGTCAAAAGTAAATGGTGGTCACATTAATGTGACTGGACTGTATATGTTTGGATTACTTCACATTCTTTTTATGTGAAAAGAAACTTTCTTTGAACATTTGTAGATGTATATTTGTGAAAGATGTTATGTAATATGCAACAAAGAGAGCTTTTGCTTTGTGCTGTGCCATTTTTAATTTTAAAATTTTCTTTTCAGCTCTGTAAAAATAACTGATTAAGATTTGTTCATGAAAAGAATACTACCATATTGATACTTAACATATGGACATCATTGCAGCCAAATTTGCTCTATGCAAATTGGGCCACTTCCCACCAAACTCTGATTTTTCTTCAAATAAAATGCAAGAATCTGTTTTTGTTGTTCTTTTGCTATTGTGATATGATGCTAATTTGGTTGGGGGCTGTAAATATGAAAGCACCCAATATTCTGTAGAATATTTCATATTTTCCATTTTCTTTTATATTGAACTTATAAATTAGGAAATTGTAATTAAAGATATAAATGTGTATAAAATTGGCACTTTTTTAAAATTATTATTTAAAATATCTTTAGTGAGCCTTATTTCTCTTTTGCTTATGCCGAACATACAAAATTTGGTTTATTAAATACACTGCTGGACAATTGCTATGGAGGACGGATAACACTATCATCCATAGCAACCACAAAATGAAAGGAAGCAAACTGTGGAAAAATTAGAATAAGTGCGGGATATTAGTAAGGAAGAAGTATGAGTATGTAAATTTTTTTTTTTCATGTCTGTTCATCACGTGATAGCGTTCATAAGAGCTTTAAAGGTTTTTGACGCGTGTGGACAGTTGTTGTTTCAAGTCAAAAGTTTTACAGGAAAGATTTAATAGACAAACTTAAAATTTTTGGCATATCTTCCCGACATCACATAGATGATTTTATGTGTGGCGAATTATTGGAAAGATCGAAGAAAGAGCGAAAAATAACAGATGTTGCCAGGGAGTTCGACATCGCTCACAGCGTTGTTTCACGGCCGTGGAAGTCATTTAAAACTACTGGAATGTGTAGTAGACGGCACGGGGAGGTCGTGTTAAAGTACGACGCCTGCAGAAGACAGATATATCGTCCTATCAGCAAAAGGAACAGGCGCACCACAGCTCAGCAGGTGGCAAATCAGTTTCTTGCTGCCTCAGGAAAGCAGATCTCCCGAAAAACTGTTGCCAGGCGTTTGAGGGGAGGAGGACTATACATACGCAGACCTGTTGTGTGTGTCCCATGGACCAGACAGCACCGTACTGCCCGTTTGCAATGGTGTCGTGAGCATCACAATTGGACTGAACAGGACTGGGCATGCCTACTATTCTCAGATGAGAGTAGGTCCAGTCTGTCATCGGATTGTAGACGCCAACTGATCTGGCGAGAGTGGTACTGCTTATCGTCAGAAAATAACCAGGAAAAGGACCGATATCCGACATGCAGTGTCATGGTGTGGGCCGGCATCATGATCAATGGCCGCACGCGCCTACATGTTTGCGAATGGGACTATGACGGGCTAACGATACATTGATGAAGTTCTACTTCCTCATGTTCGTCTTTTCCGTGGTGCTGTCGGTGATAAATTTGTTTTTATGAACGACAACGCAACATGTCATCGAACACTCGCTGTTCAGGATTGTCTAGACAGCGAGGGTATTCAACGTCTCGTATGGCCAGCGCGTTCTTCAGATCTAAACCCCATTGAAAATGTGCGGAATGCTTTGGGGAGGCGAGTTGCTGGTCGAGACTATCCTCCGACAAACAAGAACACCCTCATCCGTGCACTCACGGAGGAATGGGATAAATTGCCTCAACAGCTGCTGGATAATGTTGTGCAAAAGTATGGTACGGCGTGTGGAATGTTGCATCACACTCCACGGTGGACATATCCCGTACTGATACCTTTCTTTAAGGTGCCTGCTGACTTTTAGATGCATTGTTCCATTTCTCCGTACGCCAATCAAATGAACATTTTTTTTTCTTTCAGATGTTTTACAGCTTTTGTACTTTCAGAACAATAAATATTCTTTATTCTAATGTCTGAACAGTGTGGCAACTATATTTTATCCTACTAGGCCTCATGTCTCGCTTAATGTCATGCTACGTAGCAATTTGTGATCCGTCCTTAGCAATTGTCCAGCAGTGTATAAAGTTGCAACATAATTCAGTAATTTTAGATTGATTGAATATTAACGTCGCATTGTTCAGCTACACGAGGGCTTTTGGCGACGGACCACGTAATTTTAAACCATGGTCAAGTAATGTGGATGACACCTGAGCTGGCACCTCCTTCTCCTAACTACCACACCACACCAACGGGAGGACGTTTCAGCTCTCAACAGATTTAACGTGCATCGCTGCCCTACACAGTGGGTCTTTAGTGGTATCAGTAATTTTAGAAGTTACAGTGTTTGTTTCTTTTAATCTTTTATTTCTTTTGCCTCTTCCTTATTCTAATAATTTTAAAATAATCATTATAAAAATATACTTTATCTTTTTTTGTTGAATGCATTATAAGATATCTAGAAAATTGCATGGTATTCAGTCCATAAAGGTCTATGTGTTGCATATTGTATGTTATAGTATTCCCTCTACAGTCTATTTTTAATACAGTACTTTCTACAAAACGTTTATAAGATTTGAAGAAGAAACAGCTGCAAAAAATTGTCAATAGTGTGGAAATAGATGATTTAATAAAACAAATTTTTAAAGAAATTGCTGGCAAAAGGATGATATTTTAAAGATCTCCACATAATACAATTTAAAAATTATTCTTCTCTCATATTATTCAGTTTGTTGAATGAAGTGATCAAAATTAATGAAGCTATTTAACTAATTGCAGAATGACTATTTAATTTTGTTCTCAGTTGAACAAAACCTGCAAAATATTGCAATTTGTAATTCAGAAACAAACATTAGGAAATAGAACCAAGTTTGACAAGAATTTTAGAAGGAAGATTAATAATTTGATATCGCTCAAAACTTGTTACAAAAACTGCAGCAAGGAATCTTATGTAAAAAGTGAATGTAAGGATTTAATATGTTGTGCTGAATTAGTGACAGCTGTAGAATACATGATCAAACAGGTGAAATGTAATAGAAAAAAAAAGTTACTTAAAACACATAGCGGTAAAGAACTATTAATCTTGCATCTATATATGATTCATTTCATTCAATTATTCCATATCTGAATCATACTTTCAAACCAACCTGAGATATTTAAGAAAAATGACTGAAGCTATTTTCCAGATTTTTTTTACATTCAGTAATGATTGAATAATTGAAATTTATAATTTTTTGCTTCTTATGTGATATGAGTAGTAAACTAAAAGTTAAGTATCTCATTATCCTATATTATTCATTATTGCACATTTTTTACTGTTACTTTTTTAAAATTATATGATTCATACTTCCCTAAACACGTACTTCAAAATTTTGGTTGTAAAGCACACTTTGTTTTGAGGTTAACTTAGTGCCAAGAGGACCAAATGCAAGTCATCCCATTGATGTGATGTGGAAGTCTAGAAGAGGGAGGGGGTACCACACACAGCTCAAGCATTATCCTAATTGATTAGAGTTCAAAACAATGAGGTTGGTCATCAGTTGCCCATGTATTGCTTTGTGATGTAGATTAACATTCTCTCACCTTTTTAACCAAATGACCATGATCAAATAAATGCTCATGGTCAGCTCTCTTACTTTAAAGTTGGGAATCTAATGCATGATGCCAATAAATATCCTCGAAAAAGATGACATGGTGTTGCGCTTAATATTAGTTGGGAATTACAATTCCTGAAAAGGTTATGCAAGTAGGGTGTCAGTTCTGGTACCAGTTTTTGGACTTGAATAGGGTTTGAAATTATAGTGTTCACCTGAATAACACTTGTGGTGCTTCTAAGAATGTCTTAGCACATAAATCAATTATAATTTTTATTTCCAAAAATACTTGTTATTTAAATTACCAATTTTGAATAATTCACATTACTATTTCTTCTAAAATGGTTTTACTGATACTTAATTCCTTTTTGTCACAGGATTTCTTTAGAATATATACCTTAAAACCTTAGTAAAAAAAACTATCAGTTTGCATCTTCGTCTCTTTTACACTTTATCTCAGTGTAAATTGCATTATTACTAGAAACTGACACTAAAATTCCATTCATTTCTTCTAACAAAATTTGAGAATTTTTGTAAATTCTGAAAAGCCCTTATAAAAATTATGATGAACTTTTTAAAACTTACTGCTTAAATTATGAATTATTGTACTTTTTGTAATGTTCATAAACTAATTATTGTAGATTTTGTTAATAAAAATGGTATTTGAAGCTTCATTTAATATTTTGGCATTGGCCTGTCTTTATCCTTTTCCAAATTATAAGATTTCTGTCATCAACCTTTAAATTCATTAATATGAAATTGCAGATTTTGTGTTATTACTTTCTGAAAATTCACTTAGGTAGCAGTCTTTCTAAAAATCAAGTAAAGTCAATCTATATTCTTTCATCTCAGTTTGGCAGTACAGGAAAGGCTACATTGTATAAATCCCAGCCATTACCATAGAAATTCGGGTTACACTGAGAGAAAAAGGCTACTATTACCAGTAAAATTTGGCAAAAAAAAAAAATTCTGCAAATTTATTTGTTTAGTTTTAAGTACTTATATTTAATTCTATTAGCTCATTTATTACACCTGTTAATAAAACAAAAATTTCCATTATACATGTAAAAAGCTTTTGTGGTTGTTTTCTTTGATACATTAGTTTATTATAATATAAATAATTATATACACACACACACACACAAAATACATGGGAATATTGTTTAGAATGGAATGAAGCATAAAAAGGAATCGTAAAATTTATTTGAAAAATTTATGAATATCAAAATTAGTTATCTTTTATAAAACTTGTAGTTACACATGAAAAAATACCTTAATGCATATTTTTTTCTCATATATATATACTAGCTGCATGGCCCGGCTTTGCACGGGCTTTCTCTTTCCCTCATGACGCCAACAATTATGTGTGTGTTTGTACGCACGCAATGTGAGTGATTTCTAAAATTATTTCATTAAATTTCCCTTTTTCGAAATTTGTTCCACATATTTTCGATTTAAGGTGATGGCGGGCCATTAGTTTAACACCTTACATGACATCTAGATGGCGTTGGCTATTGCGAAATTTTTGGCACAAATATTTCTCAAGACTCCCAAGATGGGCAATAAATTTCTCTCTCTCAGGTAACCTTTTCAATGAAATTCTCCCCTTCAGCGAAAGGGAACCCGCGGGGGCTAAGGGAGGGGTGACAGTCGTAAAACTGGTAAAATAAATGTTAGCTCTTTTTTTTTTTTTTTTTCTTTTTCGGGGGAGGGGGTTAAAGCAACAGAGTGAATCTTGACCATGAAAGACTTCTCATTTCTGGACATTGGTCAATCGTCAAACTTTTCAACTCTTGGAATCCCTAGAACTGTAACATGTTTTCGAGGAGTCCCCTTCCTCGCTGAAGGGAATATATCTTAAAATAATATTTTAAGTATATAGATAAACACATATTTTGATATTATATGTAAAGACAATTTTAAAAAATATTATATTTTTTTATTAAAAAATTTTATGATGTAATTTTAATGTTATTTACTCATTGATAATATAAATTTGTGATCCAAATGTCACCTACGCATGCATTATACTTAGTAACTGAGATATGTGTTCACAATTTTTTACACAAACTATCGACGTATAAGCTTTTGAAATTATCTGCAGTAGCATTTCATATTCCGTGTTCAATTCGTTTTTGTATTTTGTTTTTGTTGCCTATCGCGTTAAAAATATTTTTCACTTTCTAAATACATTTTTGTGAATGGCATGAAAATGTTCATAGCTGTGTGAGAAATTCTGCGTATATGGCATGAATTGGTAACCTAAGATATAGGTCTTCTAGCTTAAATTTAAATTTTAGCATCGAATCTGTTCATATATGTCGATAAATTTTTTTTATCTTCATTATAGGTGTTTTTTCCCCCACAAATGTAAAAAGTTTCAAAATATTGTACTAAATAGTATAAAATTACTTCGTGGAACTCGGGATAGCAAATAATAGTATATTCACAATCTACTGCATAAAATAAAGTTTTAAAATTCATTTATTATATTACAATAAAAGTTAAAAAAGATCTTTAGATAGTTGTGGCTAACCGAATTTCATGAGAACATAAATCCATTTTGCATACATATTTGTAATTTTTCTTTCCCATTTTTTTTTTATTGGGACTCGTGGAACACAGTTTGTCGATCAATTCTCTAGATAAATGATGTACAGAACGAAACTGTTTAATTTTTCCTGAACAAATGATTTTTAAAAGAAAAATAGGTGGATTTAAAGCAATGAAAAATTAAATTTCACGTTTTAATGAACAAACAGTATGATGCAATTTTACTTTTATACAATAGAACAGGGGTTGGCAACCTATTTCACGAGAGGTACAATTCTCAGTGGTACCCTGAATTACTCAACAAATGTGTCAATTTTTGAGAGGATGGAAGATGATAAATTTATAATGGTCCTTATTATACGAAGATCTCCAGAATTATGGACAATTTCGAAAAGATATCTCGAAACATAAATTTACAGCTATTTTGTGAATTATTGGATGTCATTGCTGGTGAGATTTGATTGTTTGAAAAGAGAAGATCGCGTGCACTCTGCTCTCCGCTTTTGGTTGATTTGGAAAAAGGCACGAAAAAAAGTTTTTCTCTCTGTGTGTAGCGCACTTCCTTCAATAGAATCCTCCCCTTTCTCTGCAGGGGGAAGAGGGCCACAGTCTTTACGACTGTGAAACGAAATACTTGTTCTTTGGGGAGGGGGAGTAAAATAGTGTTGAATCTTGACCATGAGGGAGATCTAAAATGGCTTTCTTACTTTTTCGACTCATGGATTCTGATAATTTGTTATGAATGCTTTATTCTCGTGTTTCTAACTATGGAAAAAATCCTATGTATTTTGCAATCTAAATTTTAGGAGCTGTTCTTGTTTTAATATAGATTTTACCGTCAAATGTCTTTTAAAATGTCAATAAGTTGTTCGCTCTCCTTGATTATAGGTGTTTTTATCCACAAATAAAAAAAAAGTTCATTTTCCATTACAAAACGATTTAGTTGTGCAAAAACAATGTATTAACGTGAATAAATTTGTTTTGTTGGTCCCGGTACAGTAAACAATGGAATATTCACAATCTAGTAGGCACTACATATAAAGAAAAAAACGACTTAATATTCTTTTATAATGGAATAATAAATGTTTCTAAAAGTATTACAAAATAAAGTTCTTATGTACAAAAAAAAATGTTTCAGAAATTTCCAATTAGGTATACACTTACACCTGTATTACATTATTAAAGGTTTAAGGGAAACAATTTTGAATAGAATTTTCTTTAAAAAAGTAGTTATATATATATATATATAAATGTTAAAAAAGTTAAAGGTTATCAATTTTTTTGATATTTTCTAAGATAGTATGCAGCTATTTCATTAAAAAACTGGTTAATTATGGTTTTGACCATTATTTTACATATAAAATATTTTTCAAATTCAAAAAATATTTTTATAAGAAATGGCACGTAAATGAAAATAAGCATTACAAAATTATTTCATGTTCAGCAAGAAAGAAAGAAAGATATTTTGAAATTAAAATTTACTTTTGTAACTTTAGAGAATGTTTAAAATATCATTATAAGGGACAGAAAATAGGCTGGCAATTAATTATCAAGCAGAATTAATCAAGCATATAATATATAAACATTGCCTTTATTTTTTCTAAGAAATTTATGTTTATTTAATGAATATATATGTCAATAACAATTTTTCAATTTGGAAGTTAACATTATATTTAAATCAAAGAAAATTGCATTATTGTTTAATTTGTGGGCATATTTGGTAACAAAATAATAGTTTCATTTGCAGCGACCTTACAGCTCAACATAACGACTCCAAAACTGAACTGAATTGATCTGTTATTATTGTAGCGTGCCTGGTTCCATGTGTTGTAGTTCTTGAAAGCTTACCTCTTAATTGCTCATTTAATCTTTTAAGTTAATAAATGTTTATTGTTATTTAATTCAACCGTGTTGTAGTGAAGAATGCCTAACCACGCAACGCGGCAGTGGTGACCCCTTTTGGACTTAAAAACACGTAAGCTATTCTGTTCTACTGGCGAATGCAATACAAATTCTTCTACTACGGATGATCAGTACGTAGCGAAAGATTTTTTTTTTCTCCTTCTCCTCAAGGCCACTTCAAGCATCTGCTCGGAGATTCGTTTCGCTTCCTGCTTATTCAACAATATGACTAGTGAAACCGTTGAAGTCGCTCGGCTGCCGCCGTTTTGGAAATCGAACGTTCGTCTATGGATTGCGCAATGCGACCATGCATTCACATTCAGTGGTATCTCCAGTGATGATACTAAGTATTCTGCTTTGGTTACGAACCTGGATGCTGAAACTCTCTCCTACGTGTCGGACATTGTGTTAAGCCCTCCGAACAGTGACAAATATCACACTCTCTCGCAGCGGCTCATCACCCAATTTAGCGACTCGGAGACTCAAAAAATTAAGAAACTGCTTATTGACCTTCAGCTAGGAGATGAGAAGCCCAGCCACCTGTTGCGAAAAATGAAAGAGCTGTCTAATGGCCAACTCCAGGATGACTTTCTGCAAAGTTTGTGGCTTCAAAGAATGCCACCATATATCCAGACTGTTTTGTCTGCATCCTCAGAGCCTTTGGATAAACTGGCTATCATCGCTGATAAGGTTTCTGAGGTTGTTGGTTCATCCTCAACTATCTGTGCTCCCACAACTGTTCCTCCACCATCCCAGTCATCTTCATGCAGTGTTCAGCCAACCATGGACTCTCTCGCCAGGCAGATCCAAGAGCTGTCTCTACAAGTTGCTAAACTGACAAGAGAGCGCAATTCCTCTCGCCACCAACGATATAGTTCTGACCGCCGAAGATCACATTCACGCTCTAGGAGTGTCAATAGAGGAAGTGGCATCTGCTATATCGCCGTTATAAAGAGCAGGCCCGCAAGTGTGTTTCACCTTGTGCTTTTGTGCAAAAAAACGAGTAAGCTCTGTCATAGCTGGAATGGCAGAGCCCTCGAAACATACCAGCCGGTTATTTTTATTAGACCGCAAGTCTGGCCAGAAATTCCTCATAGACTCTGGAAGTGAAATCTGTGTCATCCACCCTCTCCAACTATGAATAAATCACCTCAGTCTAACTTCTCCTTATTTGCTGCTAATAATACCAAAATTCCAGCCTATGGTATGGTCCGTAAAGAACTGAACCTGGGTCTGAGGCGACCTTTTATCTGGACTTTCATAATTGCTGATGTATCATCTCCTATAATTGGTGCTGATTTTCTAAAGCACTTCAACCTTTTAATTGACCTTAAGAAAAAAAAGGTTGGTGGATGTGGAAACTTCTCTTTTCACTTCTTGTGTTTTGTCAAATATTGTACAGCCCTCAATCCTCACTGTAGATGCAAACATTAGTTTTAAAAACATCTTATCGGAATATCCAGACCTCAGCAACCCTTCTTTAATTTCCAAATCGGCATCACATGGCACAGTCCACCATATTATTACTACTGGCCCACCAGTCACTGCCAGGCCTAGAAGGCTACACCCTAAACTGTATGATGCAGTGAAGGTAGAATTTGAATTTCTTCTTGCTCAAGGCATTATTAGACCTTCCAAAAGTCCCTAGAGTTCTCTTCATGTTGTGCCCAAATCTGACTCTACAGTTAGACCTGTTGGGGATTACAGGCAGCTGAATTCTGTTACTGAGTTCGACAGCTACCCCATGCCTTATTTGAATGACTTTGCTCATGCACTACATGGCAAGAAGATATTTTCCAAAATAGACATTTTTAAGGCATTCCACCAAATCCCTATAGCTGAGTGTGATATTCCTAAGACAGCTGTAACAACTCCATGAGGTCTTTACGAATGTACCCATTTGTGTTTTGGCCTTGTGAATGCACCACAAACCTTTATGCGATTCATGCATGAAGTACTAAGAGGACTTCCTTTTTGTTTTGTCTACTTGGATGATATTTTGTGTTACTCAGAAAATGCTGAGGAGCATCGTTCTCACTTAAGAACTATATTCCAAAGACTGAGCTCGTATGGTTTAAAACTAAATATCTCTAAATGTGTATTTGTTGTGACTGAACTCATTTTCCTTGGCCATCTTATCACTCCTGATGGCATGAAGCCATTGCCTGACAAAGTTCAAGCAGTTCTTGATTACAAACAACCAGAGACTGTTGGCTCTCTGAGAAAATTTTTAGGACTGTTAAATTTTTATAGACGTTTCTTGCCCAAAGCAGCTGAACAACAGTATCTTTTAAGTGAATTTTTAAAAGGTTCTAAAGGTAAGAAGGACTCAAAGCCTTTAAACTGGTCTTCTGAGGCAATTACAGCATTTCAGAGGTGTAAACAAGCTCTTGCTGATGCTGCACTTCTTGCTCATCCTTCACCTTCTGCCCCGCTTGCTCTTCATGTGGACGCCTCTGATTATGCCATAGGAGGTGCACTTCACCAAGTTGTGGACTCTGAGCAACAGCCATTGGCTTTCTTTTTCCAGAAAACTTACTTCATCTGAAAAGTCTTACAGTGCCTACGACCGTGAACTCCTTGCTATCTACTCGGCTATCCGACACTTTCGGTATATGCTGGAAGCTAGAGATTTCACAGTGTTTACTGACCACAAGCCCCTCACTTATGCTTTTAGGCAAAAAAGTGACAAGTGTTCTCCACGGCAGATCCGTCAGCTGGATTTCATCTCTCAGTTCACCACAAATATTGTACACATTCAGGATCTGACAATATTGCTGCTGATGTTCTCTCTCGTGTTTCTGCAATCACCTTCCCAAGTCAAATTGACTATGACTGTATTGCTGAGACACAACAGACTGATCAGGAGCTTCACACCCTAATAGCATCTGGAACTTCCTTGGAACTCAAAAGGTAACTTTTCCCAATTCGTCTACTGAAATTATGTGTGATCTATCAACGGGCACAACCAGACCCTACATCCCAAAACAGCATCGCCAAGATGTTTTCTCTGCTATGCATAATTTATCCCATCCTGGCATACGTCGATCAGTGCATTTGATGAAGCAGCGTTTTGTTTGGCCATCAATCTCATCAGATGTAGTTAAGTGGGCAAGACACTGCTTAGCTTGCCAAAAATCAAAATTCATCGTCATACTAGATCACCTCTTTCATCATTTCAAGAACCTTCCCAACGTTTTGATCATGTTCATCTGGATCTCATTGGACCTCTACCTCCATCAAATGGCTACACCTATTGCCTAACAATGATTGACCGTTTTCGAAATGGCCAGAGGCCCAATCTCTCAAAGACATAACTGCTGAGACTGTGGCTGAGGCCTTCTTTTCCTCTTGGGTGTCTCGCTTTGGAACTTCTGCAATTCTCACAACCGACAGGGGCAGGCAGTTTGAGTCCTTGCTCTTCAAAGCTCTTAGCAAACTACTTGGTGTTCAGAAGTGTCGTACAACTGGATACCACCCTCAAGCTAATGGGATGATCGAAGAATTGCACCGCCCATTGAAAAGTGCAATCAAATGCCATGCTACTGAGCGTTGGACAGAAGTACTCCTATCATCTTACTAGGTCTACGAGCTTCTCTTAAAGAAGATATTCTGTGTACCCCAGCTGAATTAGTTTTGGGACCACTATTCGACTGCCAGGGGAGATGTTTGACTCTTCAAGCCAGACGATGATGTTGTGAATTTTGTTTCGAAACTTAAGTCTCACATGCAATCACTTCACCTAAACCACCAAAACACCATAGCAAACGTCCAGTTTTTATCCATCCAGGACTGTTGGAAGCAACACATGTTTTTCTTCGCCGAGACATGTTACGTCGTCCACTTCAACAACCCTATGATGGTCCTTTCAAAGTCTTACAAAGGAAGGATAAAGTGTTTTCCTTGACATCAATGGTAAACGGGTATCTGTATCTATTGATAGATGCAAACCTGCCTTCTTTCTTAACACTGAGGACTTTCAACTACCTCAAACCAAGAATGAAACACCTGCTACTGTGGAACCTAATGCAACAGCTTCAACACCTGCTACTCTGGAATCTGATCCAACAGCTTCAACGCCTACCCAGCCATCTACACGTTCTGGTCGCAAAGTTCATCTTCCAACTAGGTATCGTTGACACTGGAAGGGAGTATGCAGCGACCTTACAGCTCATCATAACGACTCCAAAACTGAACTGAATTGATCTATTATTATTGTAGCGTGCCTGGTTCCATGTGTTGTAGTTCTTGAAAGCTTACCTCTTAATTGCTCATTTAATCTTTTAAGTTAATAAATGTTTATTGTTATTTAATTCAACCGTGTTGTAGTGAAGAATGCCTAACCACGCAACGCGGCAGTG
The DNA here is from genome assembly GCA_019973935.1 of Trichonephila clavipes. Lineage (NCBI taxonomy): Eukaryota > Metazoa > Arthropoda > Arachnida > Araneae > Nephilidae > Trichonephila > Trichonephila clavipes. The sequence continues at coordinate 7,187 of BMAU01002191.1, read as the reverse complement.
GTGACCCCTTTTGGACTTAAAAACACGTAAGCTATTCTGTTCTACTGGCGAATGCAATACAAATTCTTCTACTACGGATGATCAGTACGTAGCGAAAGATTTTTTTTTTTTTTCTCCTTCTCCTCAAGGCCACTTGAAGCATCTGCTCGGAGATTCGTTTCGCTTCCTGCTTATTCAACAATATGACTAGTGAAACCGTTGAAGTCGCTCGGCTGCCGCCGTTTTGGAAATCGAACGTTCGTCTATGGATTGCGCAATGCGACCATGCATTCACATTCAGTGGTATCTCCAGTGATGATACTAAGTATTCTGCTTTGGTTACGAACCTGGATGCTGAAACTCTCTCCTACGTGTCGGACATTGTGTTAAGCCCTCCGAACAGTGACAAATATCACACTCTCTCGCAGCGGCTCATCACCCAATTTAGCGACTCGGAGACTCAAAAAATTAAGAAACTGCTTATTGACCTTCAGCTAGGAGATGAGAAGCCCAGCCACCTGTTGCGAAAAATGAAAGAGCTGTCTAATGGCCAACTCCAGGATGACTTTCTGCAAAGTTTGTGGCTTCAAAGAATGCCACCATATATCCAGACTGTTTTGTCTGCATCCTCAGAGCCTTTGGATAAACTGGCTATCATCGCTGATAAGGTTTCTGAGGTTGTTGGTTCATCCTCAACTATCTGTGCTCCCACAACTGTTCCTCCACCATCCCAGTCATCTTCATGCAGTGTTCAGCCAACCATGGACTCTCTCGCCAGGCAGATCCAAAGAGCTGTCTCTACAAGTTGCTAAACTGACAAGAGAGCGCAATTCCTCTCGCCACCAACGATATAGTTCTGACCGCCGAAGATCACATTCACGCTCTAGGAGTGTCAATAGAGGAAGTGGCATCTGCTACTATCATCGCCGTTATAAAGAGCAGGCCCGCAAGTGTGTTTCACCTTGTGCTTTTGTGCAAAACGAGTAAGCTCTGTCATAGCTGGAATGGCAGAGCCCTCGAAACATACCAGCCGGTTATTTTTATTAGACCGCAAGTCTGGCCAGAAATTCCTCATAGACTCTGGAAGTGAAATCTGTGTCATCCCACCCTCTCCAACTATGAATAAATCACCTCAGTCTAACTTCTCCTTATTTGCTGCTAATAATACCAAAATTCCAGCCTATGGTATGGTCCGTAAAGAACTGAACCTGGGTCTGAGGCGACCTTTTATCTGGACTTTCATAATTGCTGATGTATCATCTCCTATAATTGGTGCTGATTTTCTAAAGCACTTCAACCTTTTAATTGACCTTAAGAAAAAAAAGGTTGGTGGATGTGGAAACTTCTCTTTTCACTTCTTGTGTTTTGTCAAATATTGTACAGCCCTCAATCCTCACTGTAGATGCAAACATTAGTTTTAAAAACATCTTATCGGAATATCCAGACCTCAGCAACCCTTCTTTAATTTCCAAATCGGCATCACATGGCACAGTCCACCATATTATTACTACTGGCCCACCAGTCACTGCCAGGCCTAGAAGGCTACACCCTAAACTGTATGATGCAGTGAAGGTAGAATTTGAATTTCTTCTTGCTCAAGGCATTATTAGACCTTCCAAAAGTCCCTAGAGTTCTCTTCATGTTGTGCCCAAATCTGACTCTACAGTTAGACCTGTTGGGGATTACAGGCAGCTGAATTCTGTTACTGAGTTCGACAGCTACCCCATGCCTTATTTGAATGACTTTGCTCATGCACTACATGGCAAGAAGATATTTTCCAAAATAGACATTTTTAAGGCATTCCACCAAATCCCTATAGCTGAGTGTGATATTCCTAAGACAGCTGTAACAACTCCATGAGGTCTTTACGAATGTACCCATTTGTGTTTTGGCCTTGTGAATGCACCACAAACCTTTATGCGATTCATGCATGAAGTACTAAGAGGACTTCCTTTTTGTTTTGTCTACTTGGATGATATTTTGTGTTACTCAGAAAATGCTGAGGAGCATCGTTCTCACTAAGAACTATATTCCAAAGACTGAGCTCGTATGGTTTAAAACTAAATATCTCTAAATGTGTATTTGTTGTGACTGAACTCATTTTCCTTGGCCATCTTATCACTCCTGATGGCATTAAGCCATTGCCTGAAAAAGTTCAAGCAGTTCTTGATTACAAACAACCAGAGACTGTTGGCTCTCTGAGAAAATTTTTAGGACTGTTAAATTTTTATAGACGTTTCTTGCCCAAAGCAGCTGAACAACAGTATCTTTTAAGTGAATTTTTAAAAGGTTCTAAAGGTAAGAAGGACTCAAAGCCTTTAAACTGGTCTTCTGAGGCAATTACAGCATTTCAGAGGTGTAAACAAGCTCTTGCTGATGCTGCACTTCTTGCTCATCCTTCACCTTCTGCCCCGCTTGCTCTTCATGTGGACGCCTCTGATTATGCCATAGGAGGTGCACTTCACCAAGTTGTGGACTCTGAGCAACAGCCATTGGCTTTCTTTTCCAGAAAACTTACTTCATCTGAAAAGTCTTACAGTGCCTACGACCGTGAACTCCTTGCTATCTACTCGGCTATCCGACACTTTCGGTATATGCTGGAAGCTAGAGATTTCACAGTGTTTACTGACCACAAGCCCCTCACTTATGCTTTTAGGCAAAAAAGTGACAAGTGTTCTCCACGGCAGATCCGTCAGCTGGATTTCATCTCTCAGTTCACCACAAATATTGTACACATTCCAGGATCTGACAATATTGCTGCTGATGTTCTCTCTCGTGTTTCTGCAATCACCTTCCCAAGTCAAATTGACTATGACTGTATTGCTGAGACACAACAGACTGATCAGGAGCTTCACACCTAATAGCATCTGGAACTTCCTTGGAACTCAAAAAAGGTAACTTTTCCCAATTCGTCTACTGAAATTATGTGTGATCTATCAACGGGCACAAACCAGACCCTACATCCCAAAACAGCATCGCCAAGATGTTTTCTCTGCTATGCATAATTTATCCCATCCTGGCATACGTCGATCAGTGCATTTGATGAAGCAGCGTTTTTGTTTGGCCATCAATCTCATCAGATGTAGTTAAGTGGGCAAGACACTGCTTAGCTTGCCAAAAATCCAAAATTCATCGTCATACTAGATCACCTCTTTCATCATTTCAAGAACCTTCCCAACGTTTTGATCATGTTCATCTGGATCTCATTGGACCTCTACCTCCATCAAATGGCTACACCTATTGCCTAACAATGATTGACCGTTTTTCGAAATGGCCAGAGGCCCAATCTCTCAAAGACATAACTGCTGAGACTGTGGCTGAGGCCTTCTTTTCCTCTTGGGTGTCTCGCTTTGGAACTTCTGCAATTCTCACAACCGACAGGGGCAGGCAGTTTGAGTCCTTGCTCTTCAAAGCTCTTAGCAAACTACTTGGTGTTCAGAAGTGTCGTACAACTGGATACCACCCTCAAGCTAATGGGATGATCGAAGAATTGCACCGCCCATTGAAAAGTGCAATCAAATGCCATGCTACTGAGCGTTGGACAGAAGTACTCCTATCATCTTACTAGGTCTACGAGCTTCTCTTAAAGAAGATATTCTGTGTACCCCAGCTGAATTAGTTTTTGGGACCACTATTCGACTGCCAGGGGAGATGTTTGACTCTTCCAAGCCAGACGATGATGTTGTGAATTTTGTTTCGAAACTTAAGTCTCACATGCAATCACTTCACCCTAAACCACCAAAACACCATAGCAAACGTCCAGTTTTTATCCATCCAGGACTGTTGGAAGCAACACATGTTTTTCTTCGCCGAGACATGTTACGTCGTCCACTTCAACAACCCTATGATGGTCCTTTCAAAGTCTTACAAAGGAAGGATAAAGTGTTTTTCCTTGACATCAATGGTAAACGGGTATCTGTATCTATTGATAGATGCAAACCTGCCTTCTTTCTTAACACTGAGGACTTTCAACTACCTCAAACCAAGAATGAAACACCTGCTACTGTGGAACCTAATGCAACAGCTTCAACACCTGCTACTCTGGAATCTGATCCAACAGCTTCAACGCCTACCCAGCCATCTACACGTTCTGGTCGCAAAGTTCATCTTCCAACTAGGTATCGTTGACACTGGAAGGGGAGTATGCAGCGACCTTACAGCTCAACATAACGACTCCAAAACTGAACTGAATTGATCTGTTATTATTGTAGCGTGCCTGGTTCCATGTGTTTTTAGTTCTTGAAAGCTTACCTCTTAATTGCTCATTTAATCTTTTAAGTTAATAAATGTTTATTGTTATTTAATTCAACCGTGTTGTAGTGAAGAATGCCTAACCACGCAACGCGGCACATTTTATGTGGAATCCAAATAAATTATTCTTCCTCTCTTTCTGTTTTAGTACATAGGAAAGAAATTGGAAACTTTTATTGCTTTTTTGTACTTTTCTTTCCTAAAGACTTCGGACCAACAAGTGTTTTCCGGTCCCTCTGAAGTGAAATTCCCATGAGATATTATACATCGTGGGGTGGATGACCCAGAGTACTTAGCTCTTCCGAGCTATAATCTCTCGTCATTAGGATTTCGAGTGTTATGACTCTTACATTTTTTAAATAATAGTACTTAAAAGTAAAAAAATTTTTGCAAGGACAGTAATAGAAATAAAAATTTTAAATTAAAAAGAATGCATTAAGTGCTTGAAAAATACCATGAGATGTTGACCTCATGACATGACGAGATGCCTTTGAAAGGACGCTAAACGGTATGTGTGGCTGACAAAACAGCAAAGTAATTTATCATATAGTGATTATACTGAGTAACAGATTGTTTTTAAACAATAATTTATGGTAAAATAGCTTTGTAATAATTAGATTTGACTTAAGTTTTCTAGTGGATAGATTCAATATCTCCCCCTCCCCGAAAAGGTATAAATTGCTCTTAACTGATTATGATATTTCTGAGAAAATGAATAGAAAAAATAAGAAATGTAAAACTTTTTAACATTTGAAAATCGAGAACAATTTGATCCACAATTACGAATAAAAAAAAGCAAAACATTATTAAATTATAACAGTTATATTTTTTCCTTCGTTTATAAAATAAATCATTCATTTTAAAAAAATCACCCAAAATTAAAAATTATGAATATTTGGGTTTAAAAAATGAAAACACCGTTTAATTATTTTTAGAAAATTAAGTTTCAATTTTTTTAAAAATTAGTGTTTTTAAAAGTTTATTCAACAGATATATCTTTTTTTCTGAATGCTTTTACTTTCTAATTCAAAGAAATAGTAGTAATAAAAAATCTATTTTAATTATAGTAATAAAATAAAAACTCAATGAGCAATAAATATATGTTCATATCGTAATGCCCAACATATTTCTTTTTCCATAAAGAATTCATAATAAATTTTACTACTTAAAAATTTTTATCATATATTTAACTAAAATGGATAAAATTTGAATTAACATTAATTCTAAATTTTATATGTGTAAAATGTAATGCTCAAAAAAAATCCCAACTTCTATTATGTTAAAAATTTAGTCAAGAACTTGATCACACACAAGTTATTGAAAATGTTCAATGACAAAAAATGCCAGACAGTATTTTTAATGAAAAAAGGCAAACATTTAAAGATAGAGAGACTTTAAAATCGCGATATTGCCATATTTATTGACGAATCTAAGCCACACTTTTTTTTCCCGATGCTTGGGCTACAAAATTCTGGTGCAGCTTAGATTCGAAGACTGAAAAAGTTTTTAATGTTGGTAAAATAAATTAATTATTCACTTTTTATTAATTCACCTTTATTTATTTTTTTTTATTTCGTTTAGTTAGTGATTGAATATAAACGTCATATTGATCAGCTACACGAGGGCTTTTTTTTTGGTGACGGACCTCGTAACTTTGAACCATAGTCGAAGTGACGAGGGACGACACCTGAGCTGCACCTCCCATCTCTAACTACCACACCAATGAGAGGACGTTTGAGGCTCTCAGATTTAACGTTCATCGCTCCCCTACACGACAGAATTTCAGCGGTACTAGGCTCGAACTCATGATACGCCAGCCACGAGTACGTTACCTTGACCACTAGGGTATCGCAGCCACTTTTCATTCCGTAAATATATCATATATCGATAATATATTTTACTATTTTTTTTTTCACAAAAATGTGCTGAAATTTGGGGTGCGGCTTAGAATCTGAGACATAATTAATTGAAAAAATAAGTTTCTGTTAATTAAATTAAAAACAATATTTTTGTGTTAATAATTGTTCAATGGTTTATGGTAAAGTTTTACGTCAAATATAAAATCGATGGGAATTTTTTTTGTTAATTAAAAGAAAATAATATAATAATAATAATTGCATTACAATATATAATTAGATTAAAATTTTAATTTTGAGTGAGTAAGGAGTGAGAGTAATTTGTGTTCTTATTGTGAGTTAATTCACAACTTTCGATCAAAGTATAAAGTAGTATACTTTCATTTCTTCGTTAAAGTCATTTCACGGGAATTTAAATATTCTTACAGACATTCCTTCAATGACAAAAAAAAAAAAAATCTAAGCAGTATAATTATAAACGATTTTTTAAAGCACACTTTGCAGAAAATATTTAAAACTTTCCTAAATGGGAAAGTTCGTCAGATTGAATGTTAAATCTCTGTTTTTATCCATAAACCTTTTCCATTGTCCACTATTTGTTACAATTTGCAGATTACCATAATTTCAGCTGGCGACTATATTTCAGAAAGATATCGCCAAAAATAAGTATTCGTAGCCAGAATAATGATTCGCTTTTCAAACGATGGTGGTGCCATCTGTTTTGAGATAGTCTAACTGCATAAAATAATTCAGAATGAACTTAAAATTTAAAAAAAGTTAATTAAGAAAAACATAAAACAATTCTGGCTACACTAGTCCAAAGGGAAGCTTGCTTTCTTATATACTATTTAATTCTACTCTAAAAAAAAATTTTTTCTGTTAAAATGTCTTTAATTTTCCACCTCCTATACTTTAACATAGAAAAGTCAAATTTCATTTTGCAAAATGCTGAAAACTGTAATTTTCCAAAAAATCAAAATTCAAAGAAACACTATCCTTTAAACAATTATTTTCTTTATATCCATAAAAATTTTATTATTATTAGACTTTTTTCCTGCCCACAAATGTCTTTGCCGTTTCATTCCTATCCTTTAACATTGA
>BMAU01002190.1:0-87678 GCA_019973935.1 Trichonephila clavipes | reverse complement strand
ACAGTGGCCATGTCGTAAGATTATACGGTATGTAAAAGATCTCTAGACTATATGTTTGGTTTGGGTGCTCTTGGCAAAACTAAAATCCTAGTGCCGGTTTGCATCATCAAAGCTCAGGTGCCTCCCTCTGGGTGTCAAAATTACGTGCGGTATTTGGTATCGCCGAAATGGTGCAGCGCTAAAAAGTGATGCCAGCTCCTAGGCAATGCACTAGGTCTGCAAAGGTTAAATACCAATACGCAGCCCTGTTATTATATATGATTACTAGTAATATTCACATTAAACACACTTTTTTCTTTCCTTTTGATTTTCTTTGGTTGAAATGTTTTTTTTTCAATGCTATTTTGAGAAATTTCTTTCTTTTTTTTTTTTAATTTGGTTTTATAAAGTACATTTGTAAGTGCAGGGGAGGGGCAGATTTCATGGCTTCAAAGAAGTCTAAAAAGTTTTGTGAATATTTTGGGCTTTAAACATGTTTTATAGAGTTATATACATCATACATGTTTCAGGAGAGAAATAAATTTTTAGAATCTAAAACTGGATATACTGTTCAATTTCTAAAATATTGCCACTTTGGATTTTTTCAAGTACTTCTTTATTTGAAACAGTTAAGAGAGATACTTGAAATATATATAGAAATGTTTCAAGCATGCATGAAATTCTCTACAAAAGAGTATTTTTGCCCATCCATATAGTTTGCGTAGGAAATTTTAAATTTGGAAAAAGAATACTAAATATGCTGATTGGTTATTAATGTTCAAAAATCAACATCCCAACTCCTGTTTGAAAGCACGATGTATGCTTGATAAGAATTTAATTACTACTCTCTATGGCAGTAGAATGCTAGCATTTATTATATAAAACTCAGTGGCACAACAACCCATGAGAGTCAAGACCTACTGTGCCCATCTCAGTTTTCATGACCTGGCTCTGAGGTATGAGCGCCAGATGTACAGTTAAGTGGTCAGTCTGGAGGAGCATTTATTATATAATGATATTGAAACCCTCATTAAACATAATACCCGTTAAAGTTATCATCTGTAAAATATTCCCTTGAGCAAATATTCGATTTAGTATATTAAACACAGAAATGATATTGAGGCTCCTTTATGATTTAAAAAGGGCTATGTACAACACCCTCCCTACATGAGATCAAATACTGGCAATAACTATGAGCTGTTTTTATGCTTTTATTCAAGACATTACATTTATATTACACATTGTACAGTAGATCAAGCCAAATCCAGCATCTTAATCTGCTATTGTACTGAATACAAAAAAACACAAAAAAACGACTAATACAGAATTGGGAGTTTTCATAAGAATACTGTAAGGAAATCATTAGTATTGGCACAAATCTAACATGGCTAGAAACAATTGAACGAAAATCTCCACTATTCGGTGCTGTTCATCTGCAACTAAAACCTTAGGAAAAATTAAAAAATATGAATCTGAAAAATGTTAAAATGGTATATTTATTGCAGGATTTATAACTAGAAGATAGAGCTGAATCACACTTGCTCAAGTAGGTGGAATTACATGACGGTTTTTGAAAAGATGTCTTAAAATTATACATTTTAGATTAATCCATGTGATTATTATTTTTATTATTGTGGGAAATTAGAAACTGAGATAATCATGTTTGAAGATTGATCTTTTTAATTTGTATTTAAAATACATCCTATCTAAGTTTCAAATACATTTATTTCATATATTTTGATCTATTTCGATAAAATTCTCACCAACTTATTTTCTGATTCTGCTAACTCACGAGCCTCTTTCGTTGAAAATCTGGACCAGGAATGGGCAAACCTTTCTTTTTAGATGGTATAATTCCATTCTAATTTTTTACAAGGTGTTGCTGACCATCCAGTGGGCTTAGGTGTGTGGAGAGAGTAGTGAGTAAAAAAAAAAGGGTTAACTATATTTATATTATGTCAATAATAAATGCAAAATATGTACTCTTACCTATTAAACTATAATAATAAAAAATTACGTTCTAAACCATGTTTAAAACCAAATGCAAGATACAAACATAATAATATCCACAAGTATATCACATGATGCATTTATTATCAAACAATTAAAAATAATTTTATTTAAAGTTATATAGTTATTACAAGACTTTGGGTGCACTGTCACGAAATCAATTTATTCACATAAAAATATTTGAATAAAAGAAAAATAATTCAGAGTCACAATTAAATATTGACAAGTTCGATTTTCTTTGGTTTCTGTTCTCTCTCGTTTTGTGTGTGTATTAGATCAATAATAGCAATTTTTCGACCGGTTCTTATTCATTGCAGGACCAGCAAAAGGTAACCAAAAAAAAAAGGCACAAGTAATTAATATCGCAAATTGTTTCATCTCATATTCTTTTAAAAATTACATGCTTTAAAAATACTACTAATAGTGATTAGTGGCATACACAAAAGTGGAGTTAGGGATTTTCATGATAAAGATAACGTATCAGCACTTTCATCATCTTTTCTCAAGTATAACTACTTCCATAAGAGTTTTCAATGTACTCTGATAACAATCCTTGCCTTTTAATGGTTTCTAAAGATTTAACCAAAAAAATTTTTTTTTTTTTTTCCCTGAACCTGAACTAAAAAAGGAATAAAGAATATAATGAATTAAAGAAATCTTACTAGAGAGAGAGAGTTTTTGGAAAGTGAACATTTTTGTTGAACATCTTTCAAAGAAAAAAAATCGCATCACACAAATAACATCTTATTACTCATTACTTAGTACTATCTGAAACATTTTTCAAATGATTTACTACTTGCTAGTGTTTCAAAACTCGAACATTGAGAATATGTTAAACAATTAATTATTTATTAATATAAAAAATTATTCTTAGAATTATAAAAAGATACTGTACTATGGAATGCAATTTTGCTGTATTTTTTCCACTTGTTGAAATTATATAATTGAACTTACCAGTTGTTAATATTTTTACACTTGGAATTTTATTGCAAAGCTTTATAAAATATTTGGTATTCTCAATTTTATGTGAACACATGAAAAATACTTTTTGAGCTTTGCGTAGAAGTATCTTCACCGAGAATTTCTACGTGTTTGCAATTTCATAGTTAATATCGGCATATATTTGATGCAATTTATTTTATGATGGATCTGCTTTTAATGCATATTTGCATTCTTATATTCACTTTGCTTGTTTACGTATCCCCCCCAATACATTTAAGTCCTTATAATGTGTAGGAAATTTTAGCATATATTAAAGCGTCATTCATGAATTCTCGTTTTGCTTCTAATACGATCTGTAAAGCACGTATTTTTTGAGCACATTGATGGGTATTTAGTCCCTCTGTTTGCAAATAATTTTCAGCATCATTGACTTCACAAAGTACCGGTTGCCAGAAGCCTAAGTAACATAAAAACGAATGTGATTGCATTGCGATTATTTAACTTCCTGCATCTGTGCGTGTATTTAAGCTTTCACTCGTTTCCGTCAGTTTCGTCACGCGCGCGCGATTTGGATTTCAAATATATTTTGAATTTAAATATCGCTGAGTTTGCCACCGCTCCTCTTTGTATGCCACCCGGGGTCATTGGCCCCTATCTGCGCCCACATCGCTACGCCACTGTTTCTATCGAATAATTATATCTTTAGTGAAAATTTTATTTATAATTAACACAAGGAGTAATGCAATTTTTTACCAAAAGTAATTATTTTTGCTCAATTTGGGGAAGAGCGGAGACAATAGACATATGATTTCAAAGTATTTTAAAACTGTTGTTCACGTCCTTTTCAGATACAGCGTCAATAACAATACCACTGTTAGTTGTCGAAACATATTGATTTGAGTTCATTTGGAGCTTGAGTTGGTCATTCAAAATCTATGAGCGGCTCAGCTTTTAGCAAACTGAAGTTAACGTTAAAATCACCATTCAAAATCATGGAAAGCGAGTGATAGTTATTAAAAAAAGACCAGAACCACCTTGGGTATATGGTAAAAGTACAAAATGTCGAAAATTTTTTTTAATTTTTGTTAATCGTTTGATTCGGAGAAATGTATACGACGACCGAAATCACTGTTTGTCCATTTTCAAATAAGCATTGTCCCACACATATGTCCCCCAATATCTTAACTAACGATACCCAGTCCACTTTGATTGACGATAAGTAATGTCCATATGAGGAGTCACAACATGCGAGTTGTTCTTTTTGCGATAGATCGCAGCACCAGCTGCTCTGTGGTCTGGTCGATTAAATTGTACTCAACAATCGAAGTTAGGTATCGAAACACGTTCGTCATTATGTAACAGTGTCTTTACCAACATAAGTAACGTACAATTTTGTGAAATTACGTCTTCGAAATCTGCTTGGTGAGCCCTGAGACTTTGACAATTGAGCGTAAGGATCGCAAGTTTATTCTGGATGAAGTCTAATAATACTGGTATGTGCGAAGTGGATTTAGAGTCAAGTACTCGAGGGCTAGATTTTTATTAGAATTGGATCACGATGCGAAGAGACAGCACCACGCGATCTCATTGGTCAAATCAAATAGCGTGTATTCCCACCACTTCCTGTTACACATTTCCGTCCCCTTTCACGAAATCATTTCTACAAATATCCAGCAACTAAAGAGAAAAGATGTTACATGTTAAGACAAATATTATTCAACTCAACAAAGAAAAATATAATAAAATTATAGAGCATTATATTTTGAAGTGTTATCAATACACAAACAAAAATGTAATAAAATTATAGAACATTATAATTTGAAAAATAATTAATTTTTAAAATGAATTTCAAGATTTTATATTTAGGCATTTGTAATTAATTATATTTTGTATTGAGCTTTGACATTTGCAAGAGTACTGTGAAGGTGTGCTAAAAATATTGGATAGTTTTGACTTTTCAAGCGGTTGAGATCGTTTTGAATTTTTATTTTGTATTGAAATTGAGTTCATATAATTTTTTATTCTATTTTCGGATAAGAGCTTTTAATTTAATTATTTACACAAGATACTATATTTATACAATTTTGAGTGTTGGAGTAGGGAAGACAAAATGGGTGACTACCCTCACCCAAATAATAATATGGAAGTGGAACATGGAAATTCAAATTTTTCATTCAATAAATATAGGTGTAAGCTCACAGATATAGAATTAGTTTGCGGAAAGACAAAATTTAAACACGTCCAAATATTACAATTTCCTTAAAATCAGAAAATGGCTTTCAGAATGGTAATCCACTTAAACTAAAAGAAAGTATAATGAAAGAGTTCAATTAAAAAATATTCTAAGTATAAGCAAAACAAGAAACGGTGAGATCATAATTAAAACAAATAATTGCAAGACCGCCAAAGAAGCTTTAAAAATTAAAGAAATTAATGGTGTAAAAATAAGTACAAGATTGTCCTTTACTGGCCTAACCACTAGTTATATATTGCAGGGAATACACACAGAATATACAATAGACGACATAAAATCGGAATTAGAAAATTACAATTACGCAATTTTTGATATCCAACGCTTTACCAAAAAAACAGAATCTGGATTTAAACCGATGAAAACAGTTAAAGTTACCCAAATCTGATGCAGTATTCCCGAAAAAGTTCCTATTGATTTGAAATGATTAAAACTACTCTTAACTATAAAAACCTAGGCAATGCACAAAACTGCTGAAATTTGGATACATTCAAAAATTTTGTAGAAGCGCAATAAAATGTCGAATTTGTTCACTGAACCACTCTGAAAACGAATGCAAAGAAATAAAAAATGCAGCTCTTTTGGAGAGGGGCATGAAGCTAATGATAAAGATTGCAAAAGATATCAAGAAGAAATTGAAATCTTAAAAATTAAAGTACAGCAACAAATCTCGAAAAACGAAGCAGTTGAAAAATTCCAAAGGGAAAAAAAAACATCATACTCGGCCAAAACATATGATCAAACAGAGAAGATAGAAAATCTAGAAAAAAGTTTGCGAAATTAGAGTTGAAATTTGAAGAAAACAATAACATATTCGAAATAAAATTAGAACAAATCGTACAACGCTTCACGTCAGAACTGAATACCGTGGTAGCACAAATTAATTTGAGCTTTTCTTCCGTAATGAATACCATAGAATCTACCTTAAAAAAAGTTGCATCCAATATAACATTTCCAAAAGATGATGATTGTCTCATAAATAGAAAACAGAATGAAAAAGAATCAAGAAAATATCAGAACAGAGTTACATTAGAAAGTGTAGTAGAAAAAAGTAAAGAAAAATAAATAATCAAATTTTCTTATATTTTCTCGCTAAAAACTCAATATTAATCTACTTTCTTTTTTGAATATTTAAACTAATTCGTAGTATCGCAACTTTTTTTTTCTCGTTTTAAATCATGAATATAATCCAATGGAATGCACGTGGAATTAAAAACATGAGGTCAGATATTCTTTTCGCGCCAATTTTTCAAAAAGCAAGTATTTTAATAATTCAAGAAACTTGGTTACATCCAAATGATATTTTCACAATTCCCAATAAGAATATATTCAGAATTGATAGGGAAATCAAAAGAGGAGGAGGGTTAATGATAGTTTTAAATAATGATATTAGCGCAATAAAAATATTCTCAAGAATTAATGAAGACTTAGAAATTTTAATACTCAGAGTTCAGATAGATTTAGTTCCTATCACAATTTTTAATGTATACATCCCACCGGGTAACTTTAAAGGCATCAATTTATCTAAAATAGCATCATATATCAGTGTTTTACTCAAAAATTATTGTAAGGGCGCGCCCCCTGGGGGCGCGATGACCCTACAAGGGGGCGCGAGCGTATCGAAAATTTAAAGATTTTTTAAAAAAATAACCGGAAAGAGAAGTAAACAAAATGCTTTCTTCCATAATAAAAAAATACACACAACAACACTGACATAATTTATGTTTATTATCTGGCTTTTGTCCGTCATCAAATAGCTATCTTTGATCCCAAAACCAAATTAAAGAAAAAAAAAAAACATTTTTTTTATTTGCTGTATTTCCTCAATGAGGGGATTTTTTATTACGTTTTAACATAAAATATTACTCGTTAAAAGAAAAACGAAACCCAGACCCTGAGAAAATTCTAAGAAGATAAACAATTCACCACTGTAATTATTATTGAAATACTGTACATTAGTTGTAGAAAAAGAAAAGAAAGTCATGATTCACTTTTTCAGCCAGGCTGCATAGTACGTTTGCTAATCATTTGATTGACCTTCAATCTTATGGTATGGTTATTATCAATATTAGTTCCCTCCCATCTTTTATGCGTTTGCTTTTCACTTAAGGGGAAAATGTAAATAATTGAGTTTTGCGATATTTGGAAAAAAAGAATTGATTGGTTTAACATTTCTGTAGGATAATGAAAAGTGTCTGATTTATGTCCTTTGTTAATGTCTTGTACTTTTGAATCATTTTAGTTCAGTTTTATTGGATTTTTCTCAAATCATCAAATAATTGAATAGTCCTTGAAAGATGGTAAGTATACTTTCTATAAATTAAAAAATATTCACTAGAATTCGATTTGTATCGTGTACAGTAAAAATAATTCTAAACAAATGATTGGGGTGACTGAGTCCCCCGCACTACCATTAATGTTGGTATCGAGTACGCGCCTGCTAACGGGTTAAAACATTTTTTGAAATCTCCTCGCTTTAAATGTTAAAAAAGTAACGCAACTATTCTTCATCGGAATTTTATATTCTTTTTCGTAATTTAACATTAATTCTAAATGTTAATTGTGTGAGGTTTAAAATTACAGTTCTTTTAAACAGTTATTTACAATTATAGCATTTATCTAAAAAAATCATTTTACATTTTTGTATACAATGTCGTGCACGCAGTTTTACTCTCCTTACAGTTCAGCTATTATATCAAGAATAATGTTATATTTTTTAAAAATGAACTCGTGTGAAGAGCCGGTGTTTCAGGCAGTATATTTTGATGTATCAGTACTGAAGAAGTTATTTTATAAATAATTTCTTATTACTGAATTTGGCCGCGGTAGCCGAGTGGTATAGGTATCGGATCGTGGCTTGCCTTGTCACGAGTTCGAGCCCAAAGTACCGCTAAAGACCCGCCGTGTAGGGGCAGCGATGCACGTTAAATCTGTTGAGAGTTGAAACGTTTTCCCGTTGGTGGTGTGGTAGTTAGGAGAGAGGGGTGCCAGCTCAGGTGTCATCCACCTCACTTGACCATGGTTCAAAATTACGTGGTCCGTCGTCAAAAGCCCTCGTGCAGCTGAACAGTGCGACGTTAATATTCAATCAATCAATCTTATTACTAAATTAAGAAAAAGTTTAATAATTATTAGAGACTTCCACGGGCTTGTCTTGTAGAGGAAAGTTTTTCAAAGGAAGGTTTATATAATATCAGAAATTGACACTTAAAGAGTTATTTTTCTATATTTAGCTGAGATCTATATTTTGTCTTCAAGGCATCCACTGCAGAAAATCCGGTTTGAAAAAGGTAGGATGTTGAAAATGGTAATAGTATACGAAGTGCTTTTGTTTTCAGTACAGATAATTCCTCATCCACCTCTACCCCAAATTCAAAGAGCGATTTATTACAAAATTGCCTTTTAATTTTTCACTGGATGTGAAAAAACTGTATATCTTGAAATAGATCCCTAATCCTAACTTGCTACCAAGCTGTCCTCATCCAGAAAATACTTTTTTAAAATTCTTTTGCCAACATAGCTAAATGATTTTACATGTTTAAAAACAACTTTCACATGTTGTTCTACAGATTTGTAAGTTTTTAACACATATGAGCTGGGGCTTTTATTCCATCATTTACTTCAGTAGTGGTAAATCAAAATTTAAGTATTTTTGAGAAGATCGCCTTGATTTAATTTTCGAACCATGCTCGTTCGTCTGTGTACTTGTTGATTCTTTATTATGGTCGAATGTTTGCTTACGACTTAAAAAAATGTATGTATGATATTGTTTTAATCTACTGCCGTAAATACTTAATTACCGTGAATTACAATTAACATGGAAATTAAAAAAAAATGTACATTCAAGCTAGATTCGGTAGCTATAGGAGTATATCGAATCGACCAAAACTGACTGGAATTGTACGAAGAAAAAGCAAGCATTTTTACATGTTTTTGCGCAGACGTCCGATAGTTTGCCCAGACGCACGCAAACGTACCCCTATGATGCCAGATGTGATGGATATGATAGAGAGCGACATTGACCAGACTATGTTTCTAATGACATTTGTACCTTGAGAAATGAATGCTGAAGGAAATAAATCTTTAATTAAATACATCATTTTGCGATCTGTTCCGAATTAAAAAAATTAGAGAAAGAAAAATAACAATTTAAGTAATATATATTTTAAGTAATTTTCTTTTTAAAATATATATTGCTTATAAGGTACATATACACAAAATTTTAAATATACTTATCGTATTAATTTGTACGGTTTATAATTAAGATCGTATTATAACTTTAGCGTCTCTCTCTCAAAGTGCATTTTATTGCAGTAAATACATTATTGTTGTACAGGGCGGCGAGACAAAAAATTATGATTGAAAATTGGGTCGCCAGTATTGAAAGTTTGAGAAACACTGCTTTTAATGTATGAGTGGTGTACAGAGTATTTTATGACTAATTAATTAATACTAAATTAAGAACAAGTTTAATAATTATTAGCTACTCTCCATGGGCTTGTCTTTACAGAGCAAAGTTTTTGAAAGGAGTTTTAAGATAAGAAATTGACCCTCTGAGTTCATTTTCTATATTTAGCTGATATCTATATTTTGTCTTCTAAGCAACCACCGCATTTTGTAATATGTTCCAATTTAAAAATCAGAGAAATTAAAAATAACTTAGTAATTATCCTATTACTTAACTTTTTTTTTTTTTGCTTAAAAGTAACATATACAAAATTTAATACTTATGTCATGAATTTGTACGGTTTATAATAAATATTGTTGCTTTATTGTAAAAGTGCATTATTATTGCATTCAGTAAATTATTATGTATAAGGGGGGCGCGATAAAAATTGTGATTGAAAAGGGGGGCGCCAGTATTGAAAGTTTGAGAAGCACTGTCATATATTGATAATCACAGTTTGATATTGGGAGATTTCAACGTATCTCATGAGATATGGGGATCAAAAAATTCCAGTGCTTCTGGAAAAAAGATTTGGGACTGGATCATTGAAAATGGCTTAATATTATTAAACGATAAAAGTCCAACTTATCTCCATTCATCGGGAATTTTTACATCTGTAGATCTTTCTTTAGCATCTATAGATTTAAATTATGATTTATCCTGGTCCACAAATACCGATAATTTTGAAGTGACTGACCCCCTATAATTATTAATTACAAAAGAGCAAACAGCTCAGTAACTAATAATTGTAAACAAAAAACAAATTGGAACAAATTTATCAATATTATTCAACAAAATGTAAATTTAAATGAAAACGTAAATATAGATATTATAAAAGAAATTAAAAAAGCTCAAATCTTATCTCAAGAAACCGAAAAAAACAGATCAGCTCAAGAGCTCCATGGTGGACAGCAGCATGCGGGCATTTAAGAGCCAAAAAAGAAAACTCCTTAATAAAGCAAGGAAAACTTTAAATAAAAGACTGATAAAATATAAAGAAGCAAGCGCGAAACTTAAGGACAGTCGGTATGGTAAACACCTTCCAGAAATCGATTTTGAGATTTTGATATTTCTCAAATCTCCAAATTAAGCCCTTTCCAATGATATAACATATTAGTCAATTTTTGAATTAGAAGTATTTTAGAATGTTTTTAAAAAATAATCAACAGATTTGCCACGCTACTTTGACAGATAGAAATGTAAAACATATTGGCCTTTTTAAAACTGGGATGCTCTTGCAAAGCCATTATCTGTTTTATTAATTCCCACGAAATTAACTGTAGAATAACTGCAAGTGTAACTGTTAGGTTGTTTACCTATGTTTGGCGCTTCGAACACGTTTTGATTGAGCACTTGTCGTTTATCGTTACTTAAAACTTCTGAAATTTTGAAATGCCAAGATTGCAAAAAAAGTTTTCAAGAAACGCAAAGGTAAGTATTATCCACGTAAGAATACTATTAATAGCAAAGTAAAGTATCACCTGATAGTAAATTAAATGCTCGCCGAACATGCACATGATTCAAAAGCAGTCATGTGCAAAAAGAAAAGAAAATTCCCAATTTAAATGAGAGTTTTTCTTCTTGGTGATAGCGTAGGTATTTTAAATGCAATCATGAATTTGAATATTCTTGCTTTTGTTTTCAAGAATGAAGTTCACTGTAAAATGTGCAACAGTGGTTTAGACATGCAAGTTTTAAAAGGTAAGTCTGACTGGCTATTACGTTTGTCCTGAAATGTTTTGCTTGTCCATATCGTGTAGAATTCTCTTCTTCAAATTTTCGCGAAGGAACACAAATTGCTACAAAAATACCAGGTTTGTGTATGCTATGTTCAATTGGAAAAGGTGCAGAAGCAGGGAGAATGTTCTACGGCGTAATGAATCTTCCGCAACCACCTACAAAGTTTTCTCCTTACGGTAAGCGAATTTTAAATGCCAAGCTAAACTTGTTTATGAGGATTCAATTCAAAATGCTGCGAAGGAAGCTATTTGTGAAAAATGAAGGTAACAAAAAATATAGCAGTAGCTGTAGATGGGACATGGCAGAAGCGTGGTTACATATCCTGAATGGTGTAGTTACTGTGACCAGCATTGATACAGGTAAGGTGATAGATGTTGATATTCTTTTCGAAATATTGCGCTTGTAAAACTTGCCTTTTCATGAAAAAAGATTGTAAAAGGAACTACGTTGGATCTAGTGGATCGATGGAAATCCAAGGTGCGTCTAAAAATTTTTCAACGCATCAGTCTATCTTTACATAATGCCCGATATATTACGTACTTAAGAGATGGGGATTGCAAAGCATTTGATGCGGTAAAAAAGAAAAACATTTATGGAAATGAATATCCAATTGAAAAATTGGAGTGTATTGGCCATGTAATGAAGCGCATGGGAACAAGATTACGCGATTAAAAGCTCAATTGAAAGGGCAAATCTTGTCAGACGGTAAGTGTTTAAGTGGGAAAAATCGTTTGACTGAACATGAAATTGATAACTTGCAGTCATACTATGGATCAGCTATTCGGAGAAATCACAGCAGTGTTCAGAATATGCGGCAAGCTATCTGGGCCATTTTTCTGTATAAGTTATCAACTGATGAATATCCTCAACATGGTTTTTGTCCCATCGGGGAAGATTCATGGTGTGGATTTAAAAAGGCTGAAGCATCAGGTAAGTCTTACAAACATAAAAACAGTCTTCCGGTTGCTGTTGTTGAAGCAATGCGTCCTATGTTTAGAGATCTTTCCCATCCTGATCTGTTGAAAAAATGTTTGCATGGAAAAACACAAAACCCGAATGAAAGTTTTCATAATGTCATTTGGTCACGTGTTCCCAAAGCAACATTTGTACAGATTGAAACACTTTCACTTGGTGTTTATGATGCTGTTTGTTCCTTTAATGATGGTAATGTATTGAAATTAAAAATGTTTCAAAAAATGGGTGTAGAACCAGGGGAATTTTCAGTAAGTGCCATGAAACTTCTCGATAGGGAAAGACTAATGAAAGCAATTTATGCTTTTTCTGGACGCTCGAAGAAAATTAGAAAAGATAAAAGAAGAAAAAGAAAGAAAGAAGAAGATATATAATATGAAGAGAAAAAATAAGGTAAAAACCGGCTACAGTGCAGGATCTTTTTGACGAGGAAAAAATTTATACAAAAGCTACTGTGTTTTCTAATTAATATATTTTTCAAGTTTAGTCTATTCTTTTTTCTTTAAATCTACTGTATGCATGAACTGGAGACTTTTACTATATATTTCATATATATTGTTGTGTGTTCTTATTCTTTATGCAAAATTTTTTAAATATTTCTTTGACATTTTTCACTAATGAACACATGTCGTAACACAGAAAATGACAATTTTTATTAAATTGTGTATTCTTTTTTCTATAAATCTACCGTATGCATGAACTGGAAATTTTTACTATATTTTTCATATGTATTGTGTGTTTTTATTCTTTATGCAAAATTTTTTTAAATATTTCTTTGACACATTTTTCACTAATGAACACATATCGTAACACAGAAAATGACGATTTTTATTAAATTGTGTATTCTTTTTTTCTATAAATCTACCGTATGAATGAACTGGAAATTTTTACTATACATTTCATATGTATTGTGTATTTATACAAATTTTTAAGCTTTGGTGTTCAATAGTTTCTTAGTAAAAAGTTTATAAATATCTAAAAATGCAATGCCTTTTTTCGTTCCACATAGCTTGTTACATATATAAAAATACATTAATTTCATGTTCAAGAAATCTGTTTTTATGTTTTTGTTGTTTTGAATACCATTTACCAAATATTTAAGGAAAATTTTTAATTATGCTGCTGTAAAACATTGTGTTAACAGGTGAATATATAAAACACTAATGAAACTTTTCGAAATAGTGTATAATCATGTATTACCAAAGCCATATTTTCATGTATTGACACATTTTCATATGGTATTTATGATGCTTTATAGTCAAAATTTGATGAAAGTAATGTATCAGAACTGAAAATTCCTCAAAAATTGATACAGAATTTGAGTAAAATAATCAAACGCTAAAAAATACCTCGATAGCTTAAAAGTGAAAAATGCTATAAATGTAATTTCTGATAAATCTAAGTATAAGAAAAAACTAAAAAGCCTTAAAAGTAATAGAGAATAAGCTAATATTTAATAAAATAGGGTATATACTTGTTGTAATTCATTATTTTTGTGACCAAGTGCTTTTTTACACTAAAAATGCAATTATCTCAAATTGGTTGTTTTCAAACTGCGGGTACAAACTGCGGTAAACTTGCGGTCAAACTGCGGGAATCTACAGAATAAGTGCTCATGCAATTTTTACTGCACATAAATAAAATGTAACTCTATATACTAAGGTTATTTTTTAGGAGATTTTCCTGAAATATTTTGCTGAAAAGCAGTTATCGTAAAAAATTTGACAGTTTTCTAAAATTTCAAAGTGATACTTTTACGATGAATTTTTTTGAAATAAAATAAACATAATATTTTAAATATATTTACCAGTATTTAAATAAAAAAGCCTAATTAATATACAGACAAAATTTGAAGTTTGTATATTTAACAGTTTCTGAGAAACTGATTCCTAAAATGGCTCAATTTAACATTGTCGGTATAGGCCCTACCGACTTCCCTTAAGCGAACAATCAAAGCCTGAAAAAAAAATTTTTGGCACAAGACCTGCGAAAAAATATCTTCTCCTAAAGTTCTTTTTAAAATAATCCGAATAATCAAAAATAGAACAAATCCTAACTATTCTTCATTTAATATTATTGAAAATAACGGAACCATATTAACAAACGAACAATCCCAAGCAAACTGTTTTCTACAATATTACGCAAAACAAAACAACGATAATATTCCAAATATTTCTATTCTGGACAATAGCCAGGATATTAATAAACCTTTTTTTTAAAAAGAATTAGAAATAGCAATATCTCATCAAAAGGACAGCTGTCCAGGGCATGATAAAATTCATCTCCAATCAATAAACCATTTCCCCATCAAAGCAATAAATCTCCTTCTGAAATCATTGAATGACAGTTGGTCTTCAAGTCAAATTCCTAGACAAGACTCACGCAATTATCCTACCTTTAATAAAACCTCACAAAAATCCCAAGGAAGTTTCGTCATACCGTCCTATTTCTCTTACTTCAGTAATTGCCAAATTATTAGAAAGAATGATTCTACATAGAATGCTAGATTTCAGTTTTCAAAACAAAATTTTTCATGTTAATCATCATGGTTTTTACCCTCACAGAAGCAGCATTAATACATTACTTCAATTACAACATGACATCATATTGGCTAGACAACGCAAAGAATATTTTATTTTGGTAGCGTTGGATATTAAAAAGCACCATATGACTCAGTGTGGCCAAATGGCCTTATTTCTAAATTAAACAAAGTTGGATACTCTGGCAGATTACTACGATGGATTCAAAACTTTACATCAGAGAACAATTCAAATCAAATGGAGAAACATTTTTCAAAAACCGTTACAAACAATTATGGTGTACCCCAGGGTTGTATCTTAAGTCCTTTCCTTTTTATAATTTATATGACAGATATTTTTGAAATTCAACACGACGGCCATCTTCTGGTTTATGCTGACGACATATTTTTATATAATAGTGGTACAAATTGGAATAAACAATAGGCGACATGCAAGAATCTTTAAATAAAATTTCAGTCTGGTGTAAAAAATGGAAATTATCCACCTCTCGAGAAAAAGCAGTCTAATCAACTTTTCCAGAAAAAGAAGCAGAAAACCTCCATTACTTAAAATAGGTGACAAACCTATTCCCGAAGTGAAGAGTCTGAAAAAAAATCCTGGGTATCATCTTCGACCTCAATATCACCTGGAAAATCACATTAATTACCTACGTCAAAAAGGATTGAAATATTTAAATGCCATTAAAGCAGTGCTTCTCAAACTTTCAATACTGGCGCCCCCTTTTCAATCACAATTTTTATCGCGCCCCCTTATACATTAATAATGTACTGAATGTAATAATAATGCACTTTGACGCTAAAGCTACTATACGCGATCTTAATTATAAACCATACAAATTAATAACATAAGTATTACAGTTTGTATACTCCTTTTTGCAAAATAAATAAATTAAGTAAGTAAGACAGTGCTTCTCAAACTTTCACTACTGGCGACCCAATTTTCAATCATAATTTTCATCGCCCCCCAATAATAATGTATTGAATGCAATAATAATGCACTTTGAGTATTAAATTTTGTATACGTTACTTTTATATAATATATATTTTAAGCAAATTACTTTTAAGTAATAATTATAATGTTATGTTATTTTTCCTTTCTCATTTTTTAAATTGGGACAGATTGCAAAATGACATTTAATTAAAAATTTATTTCGTCCATCATGCATTTCTAAAAGAGTAATATAAAAAATAAATTTTAAGTCAATTCCTACTTAGGCTAACAAAGAAAAACTTATTTTAGTTACTTTCTATTAAATAGTTTCAATTAATACAAATATGTAATACATATGACAGAATCACAATGTTAAGTGACAAAAGGGAAAGCGATTTTCCTTGCAATTTTTCCTTTTCTTTTCTATATATGGGGTATTGGAATATTCTTTTTTTCGTTACTATTTATTCATTAATTAAATTTAATTAGTGTAAGAAAATAGTAAAGTAAAGAAGAAATTACACACATTCTTAGAAATTAGGCCATCTCGGATGGAATTCGAACTACCGTCCTTCAGATTAGAAGCCCAGCGCGCTATCCATTGCGTTACAGGGGACAGCAAGAAAAGTTTTCCTTTCTATAAATGCTTTTGGACTATAATTTTTGTTTGTTACTATTTATTCATTTTTTTTAATTTAATGAATGAATTAAAAATTTGAAAGAACTGTATTAACATGAAGTGTCACCCATTAAAAGTTTTAAAAAATGTATTTGAACTTGAATGAATGAATAGAAAGTATTTTATCAACGATTGTGAAAATTTGAACAAGATATATATGAGAGAGTGAACTTATAGTAGAAATTGAAAAAATAGTCTACTTTATGTTGCGCTCTCTCATATCCATCACATCTGGCATTCTCGCGAGCGTCTGCGTGAGTCTGGCCAAAATATCGGACGTCTGCGCAAAACATGTAATAATGCTGTACCTCGTACAATTCCAATCAGTCTTGGTCCATTCGATGCTTCTATAGCTACCGTACATTTTATAATTTGCGCGTTAGTTGTAATTCACACTATTAAGTATTTTTGCAGAAAATAGAACAAAAAATCATGGATAAATTTTTAAGTCGTAAGCGAACATTCGACGATAATAAAGCATCAACAAGTGCACAGACGAGCATAGTTCCGAAAATTAAATCAAGGAAATATTCTCAAGAATACTTGAATTTTGGATTTACCATTACTGAAGTAAATGGAGAAGAAAAGCCCCTGTGTGTTATTTGCTCAAAAATATTGGCAGCAGACAGTATGAAACCTAATAAACTTAAAAGTCATTTCGAAACGCTTCATGGTGAGTACATTAACAAACCTCGAGAGTTCTTTGAGTCAAAATTAAAATCATATGGAAAACAAAAACATTTTTAAAAAAACTTTGTCAGTGAATGAAAAAGCTTTACTTACTTCTACAAAGTATCATATAAAATAGCCAGATGTAAAAAAGCCTCACACTATTGCCGAAGAGCTTATTTTGCCTGCAGCAATTGAGATTGTAGAAACTATGTTTGGAGACAATTTTGCCAAAGAGTTGCAGTCCATACCCCTATCAAATGATACTGTTTCCCGTCGAATTGATGATATCTCTGAAGATGTAGAGCAACAGCTTTTCTGTAAGTTGCGTGATAAATTGTTTTCAATTCAGCTTGACGAGGCAACAGATAGCAATAAAGATGCTCATTTCATTGCGTATGTTCGATTTTGGGATGGTACGTCAGCAGTAGAAGAACTACTTTTTTGTAAACCAATAATACTTAAAGCAACAGCAATAGCATTATTTGATATTTTAAATAATTTTATAAACGAGGCAAATATAGAGTGGAAAAATTGTGTCGGAATATGCACCGATGGTGCTCGTACAATGTCAGGAAGATTTAAAAGTATACAAGCACTTGTGAAACAAAATCTCCACTGTGCATCTGGACACATTGTATGATCCACAGAGAATCTTTGGCTTCCAAAGAAATTAGTCCTGGCCTGAATATTGTGCTAATGACAGTTGTGACTGTAGTAAATTACATAAAAATGAGACCCCTAAAATCAAGAATCTTTTCTGGACTTTGCAAAGACATGGGCGCAGTGCATTCATCGTTGCTATTTTATTGCGAAGCAAGATGGTTATCACGCGGGAAATTTTTACAACGTGTTTATGAATTAAGAAATGAAATTACCATTTTTCTAGAAGAGGAAAACCTACCGGAAGCTGAGAAATTTCGAGATGGTTTATTTCTGATGAAGTTGAGCTACTTAGTCGATATATTTGAGAAATTAAATATATTGAATCTTCAACTTCAAGGATCAAATGTACATATGTTTGACACGAGTGATAAAATTAATGCTTTTTGTAGAAAATTAGAATTATGGAGCCGAAATTTAAAGCAAAAAAACCTAGAAATGTTTGAAAATGCGGATAAATGTGTAAAAACTTACAAAACTGAAGAACAACATGTGGAAGTTGTTTATAAAACTATTGAATATCATTTAGCTATGTTAGCAAAAAATTTTAAAAATATATTTTTTGCTGAGGACAATTGATAGCAAGTTACGAATGGGTGAGAGATCCATTTCAAAATACCCCAGAAGGGCTCTCCACTACCGAAGAAGAAAGTTTCATAGATTTCAATCTAGTGGCGAAATTAAAAGACAATTTTGTAATAAAACTCTCTTTCAATTTTGGGCAGAAGTAGATGATGAATTTTCTGAACTGAAAACAAAAGCATTTCGTATACTTTTACCGTTTTCAACATCGTACCTTTGTGAAACCGGATTTTCTGCGGTGGCTGCTTTGAAGACAAAATATAGATCTCAGCTAAATATAGAAAAGAACTCAGAGTGTCAATTTCTAATATTAAGCCTTCATTTGAAAACCTTTGCTCCGCAAGACAAGCCCATGGAAGTCACTAATAATAATTAAACTTGCTCTTAAATTAGTATTAATAAATTAGTCATAAAATACATTGTGCAGTACTGATACATTTATAAGTACACTGGCTGAAGTACCCGTTCTGCGATTATTTTTTAAAAATAATGCATTAATCTTGATATAATAGCTTAATTGGAAGGAGAGTAAAACCAAGTGCACAACAATGCATACAAAAATATAAAATGATTTTTTAAATGAATGCTCCTATTATAAATAGTTTAAAACGAACTGTAATTTTAAGCCTCACAGAATTAGCATTTAGAATTAATATTAAATAAGGAAAACGAATGAAAAATTCCAATGAAGAATAATTGTGTTATTTTTAATATTTAAAGCGAGAAACCTTCAAAATGTTTTAACCTGGAAGCAGGCGCCCACTCCACACTAACGCTAATGGTCGCGCGATCACTTCACCAAGTCACCCCAATCCTTTTTTTATAATTATTTTTTCTGTGCTCGATAAAAATCACAATTGCAGTGAATAATTTAACTAAGAGAAAATATACTTACCTACTTTATAGGACTTTTTAATTTTTCTTTGATGATTTGAGAAAAATCCAATAAAACTAAAGAAACCGTTCCAAATGTGCGTGACCTTAATAAAGAACATAAATCACAGACACTTTTCACTAACAATACAAGAATGTTATTTGCAATCAAAACTGTCATATTTTGCTCACGTTATTGTAATTTTTCTATTCTTTGATGATCTACAAATAGCACGTAACCTTTTCTTGCTTGTGTCTTTTGACAAGGCGAAGTGTTACATTTATGGCTTCTTAGTTTTCTTGATATCTTAATTTTCTTGATAGAGTTCTTTAGGCAGCATTTGAAAATTACAATTCAACTCAAACGTTTCATGTCTATCACTTTTTGGCATATTTACTTTTGCTATCACGATTAATATGCATTATTTCATCAGGTTCTTCAATTGCTTGATCAGGTTCATCTTCCTTCAATAGAGAGATCACAGATGCCCATTTTTTTATATTCTGCTCATTTACATTTATAAACCATAATAAGTTGTACAACACAGCAATTAAAACCACAAAGTTAATCGTAGGGGAAAGTATAGCATATTCATAGAAAATATTTCTGAACAAAAGTGGTCGTGAAGGGAACTCGATCAAAACAAGTACCTAGAATGTAAAAACCGTTTGCCACTCTCAAAAGAGGCATAAATGTGACAAATTCATTTTAGTTTCCATTAAGACTGTCATATCGGAGGATACTGTCAAGAAACTGTTAACGAATAAACAGTTTTACCAGAATTTGGAGTGATTCAGCGCCTCATGCGACCGCTCCTATGAAAAATGTATTCGATACAAAAACATCGATGTCAGTTATAAAAATAATTGTGTAAAACGTTTTTTATAATGCAATTTCAGATTACTCATAAAAATACATCTTGGCCAATTAATCCTTCAAAGTGCTCAATATGCTTATCCATACATCATAAAACTCTTTTACATGGGGGAAAAGCAACAGAAAAATATTATTTACAACTTTCCCAAAAGAAAAGTAGACGGAGTTAAGCATACCAGTAAGTTTGAAGGTCAAAGAGATGATAATCAAAAGTACTATTCTAGAGGTTACAAGAAACGTAATAAAAAAATCTCTCATCGCGGGATTAAGCAAAGCAAACAAAATATCTTTTTTATTTGGTTTTGGGATCAAAGATAGCTAATAAGCGTTTGAATTGGAATCTTTGAAAGTGGAAAACCAGATGATACATATAATTTATATCAGTGTAAATGTGTATTTTTTATTTTGTCAGAAAACATTTTGTTTTACTTCATTCCAAAATAATTTTTTAAGCCTTTTATATTTTCAAGATGCTCGCGCCCCCTCGAAGAGTTATCGCGCCCCCCAGGGGGCGCGCCCCACAGTTTGAGAAGCACTGCATTAAAGCCTTATCTTCTCCGAAAATAGGAACAAGTTCTGATCATCTTTTAACCCTCCAACTGGACAACACGGATTTTTCCGCCCTACTAGAGAGGCTTCGAAAACGGACCACACTGAATTTTTCCTAAGGCCGGGGACTCACCAAAAATGAACCAAACGGATTTTTCCCCTTAGAGTTATGTGTTCAAAACCGGTAAGGTGGTATTTTTCCGAATTCTTTTCCCCCTTTAAAGGTTTACGATCTTGAAAGATAATTAGAGACGGTCGGGGAGACACAATGGGCATTGAGGGGAACTTTTATGGCTCACGGGGAGACCGGTTCCTTTAGCAATCGTAAAATCTCGGAAGAATTTCTTTAAACCCTAAAGTGTACGGAAATAATTGCAAGTCAACGAGTTGAGAATTCTCAGTTTTTTACTTTACCTTAAACTTCTCAAATTGAATTAAGTTTTTATAATGTATGTCTAAGTTTTTAAAAAATATCTGTAATATTTAAATTCAAATTATATATTAAAACATTGAGGATAATTTACTGTGTTTCATTTTTCTTATTTTAATCAATACTTTCAGGGATTTTTTTTAAAAATGATTATTTTGTTATGTGTCAAAAAAATTTTAAAAAAAGGTTCAAAATTTAAAATCTTTTAAAATTTCGGACACTTCTAAACATGAATAATTTTTAAGCTTCTGTATTACATTATTTGCAAAAATATTATATGTATTGTTAAAAAAACCCTATTTAAATCTTTTAGTTTTTCATAATTTTAAAGCCAGATATTCAGGGCATCTTACATAGAATCCCTTGTTTTGTATTGTTCAGATAACAAATTATATTTGAATTTTGAATGTCTGAACATTAATTTCATTCAAAGAGAACTTTAACTTCAAGTTTATATTTTTTAACTTGAATCTTCAAATAAAGAGTATTTAAAAGCATCTGGACAAATTTACAGTTAACATTTGCGCATATAAATAAATATATAAAGATCCTTTTTAAATTCAAGTTAAAAAAATATATATTTATGCATAATCCCTCATCATTCATGTTCCACATTAGTGGTTGACTGAAGAAAAGGTTATTAAAATTTGGACATTTTTATAATATTAACCATGCAAAACTAGGAATTTTGTATTAGCTCCACTGAAATTCTGCATTGGAATTTCGAAAAAGATATTTATGCGTGTCTCACATACTCAGTTGAAAAACATATATTTACCATAAATACTAATAATTCTTTGAATATTTAAAATTATCATTAGATTAATTTTTTAATATATATATATATATATATATATATTAGACTTCTAATATTTTTTCAAGTATTCCTTAAATTGCATATAATTTAATTAAGTGAGGGGATATTAACGTCGCACTCTCTCTCTTCTCTACTCAACTACTTGAGGGCTTTTGGCGACGGACCTGTGGCCGGGGAATCAGGTGATCAAGTTATCGAATCATGGTTGGCATGTCATGAGTTCGATCCCAGTACCACTAAAGACCCGCCGTGTAGGGGCAGCGATGTACGTTAAATCTGTCGAGAGCTGAAACGTCCTCTCGTTGGTGTGGTGTGGTAGTTAGGAAAGGGGGGTGCCAGCTCAGGTGTCGCCCTCGTCATTTGACCATTTTTCAAAATTACGAGGTCCATCACTAAAAGCCCTCGTGTAGCTGAACAGTGCGACGTTAATATTCACTCACTTGGTGACGGGCCTCGTAATTTTAAACCATGGTCAAATGACGAGGATGACGCTTGAGCATCGCTCCCTTACACGGCGGATCTTCAGTGGTGCTGGGGTCGAACTCATGACACGTCAGCTACGAGTCCGTTACTTTGACCATTAAGCTACCGCGGCCTCACAATGTGGTTTAAAACTGCATGTTATGAGTAAAAATATGCTGAAACATTTGTGAAGGTCCCCTTGGACCTCACTTTGAGAACGAGAATAAATAGGAGCCAGATAAGAGCCAGTAGCCATTTTTATAAATAACTTTCTTTATTTGGTTATCTTTCCCAAATAGAATCAAAGACTTATTAACAAATATATCTAAATAGTATTATGAGGTTTAAAAGATACTTTCCTTTAAATAAACTTAAATTTTTAATGATCCAATTAATTAACAATTAAATATCGATCACGCAGAGATTACCACGATAAGAGATCTATATTTAATGTTCTTATTGAACATTTAATTTTAATCTCACTCGTAATAATAAGCTTTAATGAGACTTTAATTAATATTTACCACACTGCAGTTCAGCTCAGCTCAGCTTTTTTCTCAGATTAAATTATCCAACAATAAATCTTCAATAATAAATTTAACTTCACTATAACTATCTGCTTCAATCTCTCTCCTATTGCTCTAACTTTACTATTCCGTTTGACTTAAATACTTTATCTAATCTACATAACAAGGAATCCTGTCCTCTTTTTGGAGCTGATTGGAAATAGGTAGGGAATTAAATTTCCTTAAAAAAGACGACTCAGAAGGTTAGTGATAAAGTTTCGTATAGATTTGTCACACATTTGATGAACTTATAATAGATTTTTGCATAGAAGATAGATGTGTGATATGCTAAAATGACAATATGTAAAAGTTATGAGAATATCGATGACAATTTTTGAAAAATTTAATTTTAGTTTCAGTTTGAAACTTTTTCGTTTTTTTTTTTCGCATTTAATATTAAATAGTCGCGATAACAAATTAATAGTTTAACGCATTCATAGATTATAAAAAATAAAGGTATAAATGACATTGTTGGGAATAATATGTTTTTATAGTTTTGAATTCAGACTTCTTTGCAGGAGTGTAGACTATTAAAAGGCTGATGTAGAAGTTAGAAAACTAATATTTAAAATATATGGAAAACAATATCTGCAATTCCATGATCTTGACGAGCAGAAGACGGCATTTTTACTAGTAGGGCAGAGTAAGCATAAGGTAGGAGCTTGTGGAGTAAACAACCAGGCCTCTGCAGTTTTGGCAGGTAATGAACTCCCATTTGTTGCTTTCTCAGTAAGGAATATAAAAATAACAAATACAATAATAAGTCATGTAAAATTTTATATATTTTAATAACAATGAATTGTGAACTTAATTTCCAATTCATTGTCACGAGTTGGCAGTAACTGCGGTACTCTATCGACGTACTTCTTATATATATATAAAAGAAGTACGGTTGATAGAGTACCAATAATTTTAACGCAATTTTATATTTCGTTCTCGTAAACTTTACTCCTTTTAAAACATGTATTGCCAAAATACTCTCCTTTTGTATATTTATAAAATTTTTAAAATATAATGGTTATCTTACCCAACATTTTAAATCAGGTGCGGCAACTGTGTAGCTAAGACGTGCCAAACCAATCTGTCGGTATCAATCAGCTTGCCACATAGTAGGAAATTTTTGAAATCCTTCGATTCTTACGGTAATATTTGCAGATTTAAAGAATAGAGGTAAATAATTTAGATTTACAGTTTTATTTTATATTAATTATGGATCAATAAAATACATTTATTAACATAAAAATAAACAATATAAAATGTTACTATTTCTTCAACAAAGATAAAAAAAAATTAAAAATGTATATTTGCAACATATTTATTTAAATAAGAAATAGACAAAGTGAAATATAAATGATTCCCTTCATTACAGTTAAATAAAAATTGTAATACGAATTAACTCTTTCACGACTCTTCTTTCATATCGCAAAACCAGGGGTATAATGCATGACACGATTCTGAGCATTCAGTTGTTAAACAATTTCTTTGCGGAGTCGAAATATTTTTCATATTAGGAAAGATTTTTTACTTTGATATGCCGAATCATAAGTGGAAAGCAGAGTACATGCAATTTTCTTTTTTCAACAATTAAATCCCCTAGCAATAACACTCAATTATTTACAAAATAACTTTAAATTTATCCTTAGAATTATCTTTCAGATTATTTTGTAGTTCCATAAATGTCCATAACTCAGAAGATGTTTGTCAAATAAGGTCTATTATCAACTTCCATCCACTCAAGAATTGACAAATTTTTAGAGTAGTGCTGAGTGCCACTAAGAATTGTACCACGTGCCACAGGTCCATAGATTGCCGACACGTTTTAAATGTTTTTATTAACTAACCATCTCCTATTCAAACACAATTTATATGATAAAAAAGAGGTTTCATTCATTTTGTAGGGAATTGTATTAGATTCAACCATAAGTAATTTTGTGTTTCAAATAAATTACGTTGTTTCTGGGATCCCTTTAGAGCAAAATGAAAGGAATTTGACATAATTATAGTAAGTTTCTCTAAAAGGGGAAACGTTCACTTTCAAAATACACTGCGTAAAGTGGTTTTAGGTGTACGAAGTTATATTCACTATTATTCCTAAAATAAATTTTGATATTTTGGTTTTTCGTTAAGTTTTGAAGTTATTTCTTCAAATATACTTCTTCATTACATTTCTTTCAAACTTGCTATTTTCTTTTGCGGCCACGGTAGCCTGATGGTCATGGGTATGAACTCGTGTCCAGTGTTCGAGCCCTGGTCCCACAAAAGGAGCTGATGCACGTTAAACATGTCGAGGTCAAAAGTCCTCACGTTGGTGTGATGTGGAAATTTGGAAGGGGAGTTATCAGCTCAGGTATCGTCCTCGTCACTTAACTGCGGTTCAAAATTATACGTAGTCCCTCGTCAGTAGCCACCGTGTTGACTTAGAATGCAATATAAACCCTTGACATGTGCACTTGAGTTAATTCGAGTACGCTAAACCGTTCCAAATATGCACATTAGATATAATTCAAACGAGGTCGCATTTTATGCTGCTGTAATTTTCTCACTCAAATATCAGCGAACGCCGTCTGCACTCGTGATATTTGACTGTTGTTTCTTATATTTACGATTTAGTCGTTAAACATCAAAAACTCGTTTTCAATGTAAAGACTGTAATGTTGGACTGTGTGCAGTGCCGTGTTTCGAAAAATATCACACTGTGACATTTCTGTAAACGATATGTATGTGTCTTTCTCATACTTCTTTGATATTTTTTGCTGTTTATACCTGTTAAAATTATTTTTTATAAAAGGTTTTTTGTAACTAATTGTAAATTGAATAAAACCTTTTCTTACAATTATATGTATTTGAGGATGAAATCTGATTTACTTTATTCAGGAAATTTCTAGTAAATTTCATTTTCTTAGCCAACTTATTTCTTTTAAAACATGCATATTTGTGTATTATATAATTAAATTTCTAACTATCTAAAATTATGTCTGGCTTTTTTCTTCATTAAAATCTTTCAGGATTTTACAAACTATCTTGCCATTATTCATTATGTACTTAATAAGGAAAAATATATCTAAATATAAATAATTTCTGTCCTAATAAACATATAATTGTTTTTAGCTACAGTTTGGAAAATGCATTGAAATTTGTATCGGGACAGGATTTTAACATATTATGAATGTGTTTTTTACTGCCACTACGTTATATATTTATCTTTCATTCTTTTTACAATATGAGTAGAAGTCGTAAACAGTTTGTCACAGTAAAATTAATTTTTGTTTTATATTCAAATTATACTATTATATTGATTCTGAAAATAATAGGTTAGTTTGACAAGCCATTATTTCACAATTTTAAAGCATTGAACAGTTTTGAAATTTTTAAAACTTTTCTAAAATGTTAAATTATTAAAAATATTTAATTATAAGTGATTAATATTTCTTAGATTATTGGAAACAAAAAGTATAAAATTTAAAATATATCTCTTTATGAATTTTAATAATTATTTTTATGGCTAAACCTGGAAAAACCCAACTTTTTTTAAATATTAACATTAAGATATTTTTAAAAAATAACTAGAGCTCTCAGACCTAAATCCATATGAACTTTTATAGAACATATGTAAGGGAACATTTACAAGATATTTCAAGACTCTATCTTGAACAGGAAAAACGCCTTAGGGATTAGAAAACACTCTCATCTTCAAAATTAAAAATCTGAGAAAAACATATTTAAAATTTGTAAAGGCATAAAAAAAATTCCATTGCCTGTAAAGCTTTAATTTTTCAATATGTTACTATCCAACTTATGCTCTACATGAAAATTCTACTTGAAATAAATGACTGAAATATATTTTTTAATTCAAAATATTCTAAGACATATAACATTGATAACAACTGTTAATTGGATCAATTATTCACTTTTATCAGAACCTTATATATTCACAAGAGTTTTAAATGCAAAATATTTATATAGAAATTAGTAGTTATACAAACGTAATCCAGAAATCACCAAGTTTGTAAACAATATCTATTTTTTTCTCAGTTCCCCCCATCGTGGCAATTAAGCAAGTTTAAGTTTTTGTTGCATGACTTTAAAATACTGCAGTGTAGTACTACAATAGATTTATTATAATGTAGTTTGTGGTACATCAGGGAAATATTTAGTTCATTCTGCAACATTTGTATTCTGTAGTCTAATTGTAATATTACCTGAAAAAACTGAATTTTAGATTTACCATTTTCAGTCATATTCCATCCCTTTCAAGTATTATTTATCACAGTAGCCTGCGTACATTTTGGTCATGGCATTTTCAAAAGGAAAAAATAATGAAAACAAAGTAAAAGAGCTTTTAAATTATATAAACTATGTGTCAAAAAATATATTGGTCTTTAAATCAATCTTAATTAAGTAAATGTGAGAACACTCAAAAACTTAAAAACATGAGCAAACAGAAATGATTTTAGAAACTAAAATTGTAGTTAATTGCCGTTTCACACGAAATATTGGATTGTGTTAAAAATATTTTTAATTAATTCAATCTAGAATACAAAAATGCTTTAAAAATGAAACCGAATTTAAAATCAAAACTCAGAAAATTAAAATTCTTAAATTCTAATTGGTTTTTTAGATCAGAAATTGAGCAAGTTTTCCAAATATATGAAATATATATTTGCAATAAATTGGGTGAACTTTCTGTTGGACGTGAAGTGTAGAAAATGTCCATTTCACAATCCTCGCCCTAGGCCACAGCTGTAAATGAGAAACCTCCAGTTTCGAAGAACACAGAGACCGAAAAGCAATAAAATCCTCCCCTGCAAAACCAATTCATGACCTCCTGCGGCTTTAACAGGGGAAGGCATTAAACTGCCGTGCATTTTTGAAGCAGTTCGCGAAATTTATCGGAACATTTTTGGCTTAGCTAGCTTTGAAAAAGTAGACCGCTTTCGAAATGAAATTCAATTAGCGGGTCATCCAGTCAGAGGGTTAAATATTATTAATGCCACAATCCGTTCTATCTTTGACTATGGAAGTCAACTTTTTTCCTTTTCTAGCAATAGCAACAGACAGAAATTAGAACCGATTTACAATGCTGCCTTACGTTTAGCCCTAGGTCTCCCAAGAAATACCCCGTTAGATTTATTTAGAGCAGAGTCTATGAATGGAAGTATTAATACTCGCCATAATTTCCTTTGCCAAAAATTTATAACCAAGCAAATAGCATTAAAAAACTGGTCACCGAACGCAAGGTTATTTTGGAATATAAATAGTATTTTTAATAAAGATAGAGAAAAAGAGATAAGTATTTTTCGGAAGACGATCAACCTGCTACAAGAATTATGCATCTCTAAAGTAGATATTCTTCAATGGATCCCTCCTCCCCCAATCTACGATAATCGCAAAATAAACATCTATACTCATGAACTACCATTTCAAAACAAGGATCTTCTAGATGACATAGTACAAAATATGTTTAATGATTACATTCAGCCAAACTTTAATAACAATATCATAATAGCAACCGATGGATCAAAAAATACTAATCAAACATCAATAGGAATTTTGATCCCTAAGAAAAAATTCGACAAAATTTCATACTGAAAGAAATGATTTCAATATTCACAGCTGAAGCTATAGCCATATGGACTGCGTTAAAAAATTGGGTTTCTGAAACAGAAAATTATATCATCTTGACGGACAGCTTATCAGTCCTAAAAAGCATCCAAATATTAATAGAAAATTCAATACGATAATATTAAATTTAAGTTCAACTTTACATCAGTGCCTCCAAATAGCTCAATCAATTACATTCATTTGGGTACCAGCTCACAAGGGAATAGGGATTAATGAAGAAGTTGATAAATTAGCTATAAAGCTTCTCTTGAGTGGTGGAATATTATTTCTTGGATAACTTGGGAAGATCTACATACACATTTCAAAAAACACAAAAATAAAAGTGAAGAAATATGGAAAAAAGAGCAAAATACATAAAAATTATTTTTATATTTCTCATCTTGAAAAATGGAATAGACAGGCAGAAAAAAATAGAAATACAGAAGTTTTAATCAATAAGTTGCGAGCTAAAAAATTGCCATTAAATGATATTTCCTTTTTAAACAAACAGATTCTCCTTTGTGTGCAGATTGTCAAGTACCAGAAACTAATGAACATTTTATATTAAACTGTATCAAATACAAATCTCAGCGTGAAATTTTGAAAAATTTGATCTCCAACCACGGAGAATGGTCTTATTCCTCAATAGCGAAATGTAAAACAATAGAGCATGTTCAAAAAGTTCAAAAATTTCTGACATCATCCAATAGATTCTAAAATTCCAGCTACTCTATACTCTACTTTCATCATCCTCAGTTGAAGTACAACGCGGTAATTCAAATTACTGATGAACAGTGCAATCACGAACTGTGTGTTAGAACTTGGATTAAAAACTAATCAAAATTTTATCGGAGCATAAGGCGTTAGCCAAGTTCTCCACTATTTCAGTGTTTTCACTGAACTGAACTGAACTGAACTATTTTGTATTTTATGTAATCTAACTGTATTTATATTTATATTTGTAAATCTGGAAACAATTTCTTGTAATCTTCTTCAGTTTATCCGATTGGCAACAATCAGTATATTTTGATTAGACTTGTTGCAATGTTTTGATGCTAGCTCAGCTAGGCCTAATGGAATAACGTGCTCTTCGAATTCTTTGAAGCAACTTTCTATTTTTTAAATGTTAACGAACCAAACGTTCATAACAAACTGGTGACCCGGAACAATTTTATTTAAATTTTGCATAGAACTTAATCTTAATTATAATCTGTTATAATGCTTGACAAAGATTCGAAGAATTTGGAAATGAATGCCGTCAGCATAAAAATGCCGCCGCTTTAGACTGACAGGCTGGAAATTGGTTTTATCAAGTAGAAGCTCAGTTCCAGATATCAAGAATTTCTTTAGAAGAAACAAAATTCCATTATTTGGTATCGCAATTAGAACCAAAACACGTCGAGAATATTTGGGACATTGTCAACAGCAAAAGTGATACGAAGTACACGGACTCGAAAAACAGATTACTCAGTTTGTTTAAAGAAAGTGAAAATCTTCGGGAATTGAACTTGGAGATATGAAGCCTAGTAAGCTGTTGCAGAAATTGAAAACTGTTGCAACGTCCGATATTTCGGAAAATTTAATCAAAACTCTTTATGGTTAGAAAAGCTTTCTGAGCCCATTAAAAATATTTTGGTTGTCAGTGACGAGAATTTAGGCAAATTGGCAGTAATGACTGATAAGATATCCTATATGACTCCCCGAACAGAGAGTTTTGCAACTGGAAGATCTTCGGACTGTGATGAAGGAACGTCGTCAAAGGACCAGCTTCTTCTCGACAGAATTCAAAGCCTAGAGGAACAAATATGCCAACTCGGCATTCTCCACAAATCAAGAACGCAATAGTTTTCGTCCTAAATCCCGAAGTCGTTTTTGGAGACGTTTCGACCCCAAAGGAAAATATTGTTATGTTCACTTCCGATTCGGTGCTCGATGCAAACCTGAAAAATGCAGTCCACATTGTGCATGGAATAGGAATACGGAAAACTTCAGTCTGCAGTAAATATTGCGACAAATTCTACTGCAGAAAATTATAAAGCCTGTCGCAAATTTCGATTATTCGTCAAAGATCAAACGAAAAATTTGCACTTCCTGGTAGATAGTGGAGCTGATTGTTCAAAAATACCAGCCACATCTAAAAATAAACAACCATCGGATTATAAATTATTTGCAGCAAATGGTACTGAAATTCCAACCTATAGAATTAAAGTGCTAAATATTGATTTCGGATTGCGTAGAGAATTTTTATTTCCATTTATAATTGCCAAAGTTAATAAAGAAGTGCTTCTCAAACTTTCAATACTGGCGCCCCCCTTTTCGATCACAATTTTTTTCGCGCCTCCCTTTTCGATCACATTTTTTTTCGCGCCCCCCTTATACATTAATAATGTACTGAATGCAATAATAATGCACTTTGACGCTAAAGTTACAATAGGCGATCTTAATTATAAACCATACAAATTAGTAACATAAGTATTAAAAATTTTGTATACTACTTTTAAGCAAAATAAATAAATAAATAAAATAATAGGATAATTATTATGTTATTTTTCCTTTCTCTAATTTTTAAATTGAACATATTGCAAAATGCGGTAGCTGCATAGAAGACAAAATATGGATATCTGCTAAATATAGAAAAAGAACGCAGAGGGTCAATTTCTAATCATAAGAATTCCTTATAAAAACTTTGCTTTCCAAGACAAGCTCATGGACGCCATTAATACTTATTAAACTTGTTCTTAATTTATTAATTAGTTATAAAATATTCTGTGCAGCACTGATACATTAAAAGTATACCGGCTGAAGTGCCCGCTCTTTGCACGAGTTCATTTATAAGAAAATAAAACATTATTGATATAATAGCTGAATGGTAAGGGAAGCAAAGCCAAGTGCTCGACAATGTTTACAAAAACGTAAAATGATTTTTTTAAAAATCGTTGCTCAAATTATAATTAGTTTTAAGCGAATTGTAATTTTAAGCCTCACAGAATTAGCATTTATAATTGATGTTAAACAGTAGCGCACACAGGAATTTTTCAAGGGGGGGTCCGGGGTCGAAAGTTCACCAATCTTGTATCAGGTTCCTTTTGATTTTGTCGATTTTCGGGAACAAAACACAGTAAAAAACTAATTCTTGAATAAATAATTAGCATTAACTAATAAAATTAATCATTAATAACAAATACTTAAAAAAATTTTGCGTACTATAAACTTAGAATTATAATCAATCGGAAAATAATCAAGGGCTTTGGGGGGTCCGGACCCCCTTGTGTGTGCGCCACTGATGTTAAATAATGATCAATAATATAAAATATCGATGAAGAATAATTGTATTATTTTTAATATTTAAAGTGAAAAGACCAACATGTTTTAACCCGGGAGCAGGCGCGCACTCGGTACGGTCGGGGTTGTTGAGTCACCCCAATCCTTTTTTTTATAATTATTTTATTGTACACGATACAAATCATGATTCCAGTGAATAATTTAGCTAAGAGAAAGTTTACTTACCTACTTTCAAGGATTTTTCAATTTTTCTTTGGTAATAAATAAACAGTTTTGCCAGAATTAACGATTTCGTAATCTGTGTGTCCCGCGCGACCACTTCCGGGTAAAAAGTATATTCATTATGATATGTATGTTACTGCTAAAAAATTGTGTGAAACGTTTTTCGTTATGCTTTATACATTGAGAATATTTATAAAAATATGTCTTGGCCAAGTAATCCTTCATGAGATAGTGTGTGTGCTCTCCGTGGTTTTCCAAATATCATAAAACTCTTTTGCATGAAAAAAGCGCAACAGAGAACACGTAAGAGAGGGGTCATAACTAACTGTACCAATAACTTAGAAGGTCAAACAGATTACAGCTATAATGTGCAGTATTTCAAAAATAATGACAGTGATGAATCTTTTATGTTCCTAAATTTTTTCGATTCTGGGTCCGGGATCTGGTTTTTCTCTGAAAGAGTAGTATGTTAGGTTAAAAAAAGCGTAATAAAAAATCTCTCATCACGGGATGACAGTAAATCAAATAAAAGTTTTTTATTTGGTTATAGGATCAAAGATAGCTAATTAGGTATTGAAGAAATTTTTATTTTTGATGGCTTAATATCGCCTATAAATTATATTAGAGTAAAAGTGCATTTTTTATTATGTCTG
Source organism: Trichonephila clavipes (assembly GCA_019973935.1). Taxonomy (NCBI): domain Eukaryota; kingdom Metazoa; phylum Arthropoda; class Arachnida; order Araneae; family Nephilidae; genus Trichonephila; species Trichonephila clavipes. Next base: position 54,942 of record BMAU01002190.1, on the reverse strand, counting down.
AAAGTATTTTGTTTTAATTCATTCCTGTAAACTTATTTTTTTAATCTTTTATTTTCAATATGCTTGCGCTCCCCTCGTAAGGTCATCGCACCCCCCCAGGGAGGCGCGCCCCACAGTTTGAGAAGCACTGTAATAAAGGAATCTTGGGAGCCGATTTTCTAAATAAGTTTAACTTGTTAATTGACATCCGAAACAAGCAGTTAATACATGGAATAACTCAGTTAATACATGGAATAACTAACTTTCATGTTAAAGGTGAAATTTCTTCTATTTTGCAAGAAAATAAAATTAACATAATGGATAAAACATCAAAATTTTCTAATTTATTATTACAATTTTCAGATTTAATGAAACCAAATTTATTAAATACCAATACAAAACATGATATTAAACACTATATTGCTACTTAAGGCCAGCTGGTTTACTCAAAAGCTCGTCAATTGGATTCTAAAAAATTAGAAATAGTCAAGCAAGAATTTAAATTTATGTTAGATAACGATATCCTTCGACCTTCTAAATCTCCATGGGCTAGCCCACTACACCTTGTGAATAAAAAATCGGGTGGGGCTGTTCTGGGGCACACAGCCGTTGGTTTTCACGTGAAACGTCTATGTTAGCGAATCGCTTTTAAAGTAAAAGATTGAAATATATAAAAACAGGATTGACGGTGTTTTAAGTATTTTAATAAAAAAAGAACAGATACATAATAGAAACATAAATTATTATTACAATTAATATTCGACAACGATTTTATTTAACATAGGTCTGTGATATGTGAAATAAGAAACATACGGCATAATGTAAACATTAATATTTCTGGTGAATGTACAGTCTATAGTGGTATTGCCTAATGTTGTCGGTGATGTTTGTACGTAGTTAAGGCCGAATTCATTCCTCATGAACTCAACAAGATAGCTGTTCTGTTGTGGATCGCAATTGAAATCGCTGCATAGAACGATTGGAGTCTCCAAGTCTGGCTGAGAGTTCGGTATTAATTTTGTTAAGTTTGCTGAATATGGCAGGAGTGATTGATAAAGACATAGCTTAACAGCTTCAGCCGACGCCTTAGGATGTATATATACAGCACCGAGGATAAACAGCGTAAGATCTTCGACTTTAACGTCCACCAAGCATATGTCGCCGACATTATGTTTTCTCAAGACTGAATTTCCGCATGACTTGTTGGCATTTACTATGATTTCGTTACAGTTCGTGGAGCTTTGTAGGTTTCTGTAGATTGCAGAACCTCCGGCTGCAGAAACTCGCACCGGCAATTCAGATGAGGTAGACGGACAATGTGTACGATGTTCAATTGCGGTGTTATTACTTGCTCTTAGTTCGAAGCCATTGATCATCGCAGTGTTCGCGCAATTCATCCAAGTCTCACTAATTACCATATAATTGGAGTTCATCAATATATTATCGCTTTCAATATCTCCTGCATGGGCAACCAAACTTTCTGCATTGAAAGCAGATACGATCAAAATTAATTGCCGTCGTTGATGTAGGTAGCCACCCTGGTCTTCATTGCGTTCGGCTAGGACGTCTCGCTTACAGAAGGCTCTTGCTTGCATTGACAACGTGGGAAGGCGATGATTGGCCATCCGATCGTACTCGTCGCGAATATCTTTCACCGTTGGCGCCGTGCTGCCTCGCCCGTGATAAAATTTAAAATCGTCTTTATCATTGGTGAGATACAGACCGTCAATCGATGTTACTTTACTCAGCGCAACGTACACAAGCTGTATCTGTTGTGACTTATCGTAGTTGAAAATGACTTCGTCGAATGTGCCACTTTGCGACTTATGAAGGGTGATCGCGCTTGCGGACACAACCAGAAATTGGTTACGTCTACACTTGATATTCCCACCGAGCGGTATGTTGGCGGCTCTGGTCACAATAGTTGTCCACTTTAAATCTAACACATCACGTTTGCACATAACGTGGGGCTTCACTTTTACTCTACATAGTTGGCCCATGCTTGGATTTGGAAACTCCAGCCAAAGGCGCACTCTCTTCCGAATTCTTGTTGAGGTTGACGGCTGAGGTTCAACATCTACTTCTGTCGTTCCATAGATTGTCACCTGTTCGTCTTCAGTGAGATATTCTATATACTTAAGCGTACCGATTGCACCATTCACTAGTCCATCTTCAACATCTAAGTTCATAGTAATCATATATGGATAAGGCCTACGAACATATAGACCAATGTGCCCTAAGCGTCTGTACACTGTCTGCCTTGAAACTGTCGTACCGGTAGCTGAAGAGAGATGACGAGACAGGTATGATGCTGTGCTTCGTCTGTTTCTTTTGGCAGTAACTGCAAATACCGGTCCTCATTCAGCATTGTAACTCGGGGGCGACCCCTGTGCTGTCACATCTACTCACATTACTATCATCTTGGAATCATTGCCAAAGCCTGGAGATGACACTCTGGGCGATTCCAAGTTTTTCGGATACTTCCAGCTGGGTACGTCTACATTCCAATCGTCCTATAATTCTACCACGTAAAAAATCATCCAGATGCTTCCTTTGTGCCATAACTATGCGTCTATGGCACTGAAAGGCTTTTAAAGCGCTTGTAAACAATTTTATTTCTTTGGCACCATTCCTTATATACCCCTCTCTTACACTCTCGTCAGTGTGACGTACTATCCGCGCCATCTGGTGTCCTGTAATTTGCATATTCTTCTTCAAGATGTGTGTCATAATTCTATAGGTGAAATTTTTATTTTAGAGTTCAACTTCTGTGTGATTCTGATTTATCCTTAGTTTATGGACATGAGTGTAGTTATTCTTTCATGTATTGTGAAAAGAGTCACAATACATATTTTTATCAGTATTGCCATACAGATGTAGATGATGTGATATACACCATTAGTAAGCTGAATTACAATAAAAATCATCAAAACATTTATTGAAAGCAGGCTTTTTATCAGTTGATGCAATTTTAAAATTCTCCATGGTTTGCTTAATTCTGAATGAATTTGTTTCCTCCAAAAGAACTAAAGGGTGTTTTTTTTAGAGGTATAGAAATTTAAATTGCAATAAAACAACGATGTATTATTCGATTGACATGAATTTTTTTTATTCGAAAGATAATCTTGTGGCATTACATTTTAAATATGATTTCTGGCATATGACTGCCACGGCTGGCTTGTATGTAGCCCAATCTGGACGTCCAATTTTCGATGACTTTTTCCAACATTTGTGGCCGTATATCGGCAATAACACGGCGAATGTTGTCTTCTAAATAGTCAAGCGTTTGTGGCTTATCCGCATAGACCAATGACTTTACATAGCCCCACAAAAAATAGTCTAGCGGTGTTAAATCACAAGATCTTGGAGGCCAATTCACAGGTCCAAAACGTGAAATTAGGCGGTCACCAAACGTGTATTTCAATAAATTGATTGTGGCACGAGCTGTGTGACATGTTGCGCCGTCTTGTTGGAACCACAGCTCCTGGAAATCATGATTGTTCAATTCAGGAATGAAAAAAGTTAGTAATCATGGCTCTATACCGATCACCATTGACTGTAACGTTGTGGCCTTCATCGTTTTTGAAGAAGTACGGACCAATGACCCTACCAGCCCATAAAGCGCACCAAACAGTCAGTGTTTCTGAATGTAACGGTGTTTCGATATACACTTATGGATTAGCTTCACTTTAAATGCGGCAGTTTTGTTTGTTGACGTAACCATTCAACCAGAAGTGCGCTTCATCGCTGAACAAAATTGAAAATCGGGAACAACAGCAATCTCGTTTTGGGCCCATTCACGAATCTACGCATTGCTTGATGATCATTTTGATGAATTGTCAAACCAAACTGAGAATAAATCACTTGACAGCTGTTAAATTGGTCGCCATCTTGGAAAGTAATGCCAACTTAAACTTCTATACCTGAAAAAAAACACTCTTTACCAGAGAAATTTCAATTCTCATTCCAAAATTCGAAAGCAAGATCATTTAATCATTTCTTCCAAGCACATTGAAGGTGCCAATTGCAAAGACAATGAATAACACCCTTCCCAAATATGTTTAAATGCATGGGAAACTGTTCGGTCATCATCGGCCATAGTGAAATTAATTTTTAAATCGGGCACCCTTTTTTTTCAGAATGTCGATTAAACAACATATATTTCTTGTGTCTAATTTAATGGTAATAACATGAGCAACAGGGTAAAGTATTCTTCCTTAGTCAAAAACAATTAAACGTAGCAAACAGAAAATATGCAAAGTCAATACACAGTATATTTTAGATCATACACAATATTTTAAACAGTTTTTCATCATTTCTTTTCCCCCTAGCTTTTTGTCAACATATTACTTAAAGGTTATTGGGTAAAGTTTTTAATAGGTCTTAAAACAATATTTTGCCTTTGAGGTTTATACAAAAGAACACAACTATATAAGTCTTTCAGTAACTTAATACTCATAATATTGACAGAAACATATTTTTTATTAGTCTGCGAAAATAATGCAAAAGAGTTCATGTAGTTAGATAAGACTTAGTTTGTTAAAGAGAAATTCCTAAATGAGAGACATTTATCAGAACTACTTCTTATATCCTATAACTGAATAAATATTGTAATACTTAACATTTTTAACAACCCATTTTGTGATTAGCTTTAATGAACTCCATACAAGTTTCATAAAATGGTTGAAATGTTTTGGGAACTCAATTTGCAATTATGCTTTGAAAAATATGTTACATTTATCCCTTCATTGTCTTTATAAACAGTAATTCTACCAAGATATTCCCTTGGCAATATAAAATCTTTGATATTTCTACAACTATTTTTTTATATGTCTTGGAAGCTTCACATGATGGCAAATGTGTTAAATATCTAAATCTACAATTATACTCATAATATGGATACGGTTAAGGGAAAGTTGAATCTAAACCAATTGCGCTGATCTTCAATGCGATTCACATAAAAGTTTTTGACACAGATGGTAATGGTACATTCTAATAACGATTTCTTGTCACCATTAATTGTATTTTCCGAACAGGAATCGTATGTACCCGGCGGCAGCCATCTTGGATTTTTTTGGCGAAAAGTTATAACTCGCCAAATACAAAGTTTACATTTCAGCCACGTTAGGCCTAACGTTTAACTCATAAGGATGATCTGAAAATGTAAGCAGAAGTCTTAGAATGGGAAATTATGCCCTAAGACCCAAATTTTTGAGTCAAAAAAGATCGTATAGTGAAATAGATAGTAATTTGTTTAGAAAAAATTGAATTATTTTAATCATTTCAGTAACTAATTTGTTACACTAAGTAATTTGTAATAATCCTACTTTACTTATGACTAATTAATTGTGCTTATTACACTAATTAAGTATTTTTTAATAATCCACATGCTTAGTTACATTATTATATAAAATATATAGTTTTCTTGTATTTGATTTATCTAAGAAATAAGAGTAAAATAGTAAATGAAAAAAGATGCAAGAATGATAGGATTTTTTACAACTCTTTGAAAAGGTTTAATATTTTTGTTTTTTGTGGTTCATTCAGAATGTTATGATAATCATTATTCACTGAACATTACGATAATCATCACCACAAAAAACAATGGACACTTCAGTAAAATGCATATATAAAGTTAATTTTAAATAAATTAACATGTTTAAAATATTAAATTAATGTCTAAGTTATAAAGCTAAGACTAATTTCAAGTTATAAAACTACATAAAAATTTTAATCAGTTCCACTATTTTTAAGTTATAAAACTAAGCTTTCTTAAAAATTTAATCAGTTCCATATGTAAAGTCGGTCCAGTCACGTTCCCTAACTAATTCCGAAAATATAGTAAACACGTCAACCTCCTTCTCTTGACCAGAAGCCCGGAACATAACTCTGCTAAATAAAAACAAAATTCAATTTGTCTATTGTAGGCAGGCAATGAAGCTTTAATGTGATGCCATACACTCAATAGTGTGTGTCTGGCATTGCGTGACAGGATCAACGAAACAGTAACTGTGGTTCACTTTCAAATGTACATAATCCTCTTCTGCCAGGCAATCATACGATTTCCAACAGAGTATATAGTTGTTCCGGGTCGAATCCACTCTTTTAGTTTCAGTTCAGTTTAGTACAGTGATATCATTGTAACAGTGGAGACTTGGCCAATGCCTTACGCTCCGATATAATTTTGATTAGTTTTTAACCTAAGTTGTAACGTACAGCTCGTGATTGCATTGTCCATCAGTAGTTTTAATCATCGTCTTGCGCTTCAACTGAAATTGATGAAAGTAGAGTATTGAAAAACTATTATCTGGAATTTTAGAGAATCTATTGGATAAAGTCAAAAATTTTTCAACTTTTTGAACATGCTCTATTATTTTACATTTCGCTACTGAGGAATAAGACCATTCTCCGTGGTTGGAGATCAAATTTTTCAAAATTTCACAATGCGATTTGTATTTGATACAGTTTAATATAAAATGTTCACTAGTTTCTGGTACTTGACAATCTGCACACAAAGGAGAATCTGTTTGTTTAAAAAGGAAATATCATTTAATGGCAATTTTTTAGCTCGCAACTTATTGATTAAAACTTCTGTATTTCTGTTGTGTTGTGTGAGTTCAAACTATAATTAGATGCACATTTGAACGACTTCCTCGTGTAAAATATTATTTTAATATTGTCACGGAGTTCGAAAGAAGTACACAGTTCAATTAAACAAACAATTAGATTTATTCTAACGCTGGGAGCTCGATACAACACTGGACTGAGAACATCCCCAACTGGCGATGAACTCTGCTTTTATACACTTCGGAATATTCGAGAAATACCCAGTATGCACTCTAAAGAATGATCTGGATTCATCTAGAACCTAGAGAAACAATACATTAAAAACGAGAACAAAATTCCAGTCTTTGGATAAATCTGCCGGGGCCGGGATTCGAACCCGAGACCTGAGGAAGTTCAGTCCAACGCTCTGCCAACTCGGCTATCGGGACTTGGTATCGGGACTTATGCGTGCGGCATTGCTCCCCTCGAAAAAGAAGACAGCGCCCGCTGTCATTTTGTTCAAGGGTCTTTATTCTGGAACGAGTGATGGGTCCCTTTTGTATGATTCTTTGGGAGGAATATCCTCGGTTTCGATTTGCTCGGCGGAATCATGGTACGGTTTCATACGCAGTACATGTACAACTTCTCTTAGTTTTCTTTTTCGTGAAGCAGGATCAAAATCTTGTACTGCGTAAGTCACGGCTGATAAACGGCGTAGCACCCGATACGGTCCGAAATACCTTCTTAAGAGTTTTTCGGAGAGACCGACTTTTCTCACTGGAGTATAAATCCATACGAGATCTCCGGGAGCGTAGGATACCATTTGGTGTTTGGAATCGTAACGTCGACGATCTTTGTCTTGAGCTCTCAGAGTGTGCACTCGGGCTAGCTGTCGTGATTCTTCGGCTCTGGCTGTTATCTTGGTGATGTTATTGTCATCAAAATCGTTAGGACAGAATGGTAGCATTGTATCTAGTGTCGTTTCCGCTTCACGACCATGAAGTAAATAGAACGGCGTAAAACCTGTGGTCTCTTGTTTAGCGGTATTATAAGCGAAGGTTACAAATGGTAGAATTTCATCCCAATTTTCTGCTCTACATCCACATACATTGACAACATGTCGGCCAAGGTCTTATTGAAGCGCTCCGTCAGTCCATTTTTTTGGGGATGATACGCCGTTGTGAAACGATGATCAATGTTACACAAGTCGACGAGAGAGGAAACAAGTCTGGATCGAAAGACGGCTCCACGATCTGTGATAATTACTCGAGGAGCTCCATGCCTGAGGACAATTTCTTCAAGTAAGAACTTCGCTATTTCGTCGACTTCGGCTGTCGGCAAGGCTTTTGTTATTGCATATCGCGTTGAGTAATCCGTGCAGACTATTATCCATTTGTTTCCATGAGCAGACTTTGGAAATCTCCCAAGGAGATCAATTCCAATGCGATGGAAAGGAGCTATAGCTGGAGGGATGGGAACTAAACGTCCAGGTGGTCGTTGAGGAACGGATTTTCTCCTTTGGCACTCCCGACAATGCATGACATACCGAACGACATTTCGGTACATTCCCGGCCAGTAAAATCTCTTGCGAATCCTGTCATAAGTTTTCGCGAAACCAAGGTGTCCTGCGGTGGGGGCGTCATGAAAGTGCCTTAGTATGTCTGCTCGTAGATGTTTAGGAATGACTGGTAACCACAACTTTCCATCTGGATCAAAATTCTTCCTGCAAAGGATACCGTCGATGAATCTGAATTCTTCGTTTTTGGATGAGTTGCTCAAAAGTTTTAATTTCGCAAGGTCTTGATCTTTTTCTGTTCCATCGCAAGGTTCATACTCGTCGTGACTGCTAAAAATTTGTCTGGTGTTTCCGTTTCCTCTTCCACTGGATTTCTCGAAAGAGCGTCGGCGTCACTATGCTTCTTACCGGTTTTATATTTTACGTCAAAATCATGCTCTTGAAGTCGGAGAGCCCATCTGGCAAGCCTTCCTGAAGGATCCTTTTTAAATTCATGAGCCAGCACAAGGAATGATGGTCAGTTACAACAGTAAAGTGTTTTCCGAATATGTACGGCCGGAATTTGTTGGTAGCCCATACGATGGCAAGACATTCCCTTTCTGTGGTGGAATAATTCTTTTCGGCTTTTGTCAGAGTTCTAGAAGCGTATGCTATAACTTTCTCGACATTATTCTGAATTTGTACTAGGACAGCTCCGATACCGTACCCACTTGCATCAGTATGGATTTCTGTAGAAGCTCTTTCGTCGTACATCCCCAATACTGGATCCGAAGTAAGTGCTTTCTTAAGACTGTTAAATGCTTCCACCTCTTCAGGACCCCAATGAAACTCCACGCCACTTTTCAGCAACGACTGCAAAAGTTCGGCGAGATAACAGAAACCTTTAATAAATCTTCTAAAGTATGAACAAAGGCCAAGAAAACTTCGTATGTCATGTATATTCTTTGGAGTGGGAAAATTTCTTACGGCTTTTATTTTGTCGGGATCGGGACGAACGCCATTACTAGATACATGATGGCCTAGAATCTTTACTTCTTGGGCAGCAAAAAAGACACTTCTTTGAATTTAATTTAAGACCAGCTTCCTGAAGACATTTTAGAACAAGTCTTAATCGTATAAGATGGTCTTCAAAAGTTTCTGAGAACACTATTATGTCATCTAGGTAACAAAGACACATAGTCCATTTAAAATTGCGTACCAAATTGTCCATCATTCTCTCGAAGGTCGCAGGTGCATTACAGAGACCAAACGGCATGACTTTAAACTCGTATAAGCCTTCGGGGTAATAAATGCCGTCTTTTTCACGATCCGCTTCGTCTATTTCTATTTGCCAATAACCAGATCGGAGATCCATGGAAGAAAAGAACTTGGCACCTTTCAGACAGTCGAGCGTATCGTCAATACGAGGCAGAGGATAAACGTCTTTTTTCGTGACGCTATTCAACTTGCGATAATCGACGCAAAAACGCCAACTACCGTCTTTTTTCTTACGAGCACAACGGGTGATGACCAAGGACTTTCAGAGGGTTGGACGATACCTTCATCAAGCATTTTCTGAACCTCTTCATGAATGATGCGTCTTTCAGTCGGCGAGACTCTGTAGGCTCGTTGGTTGATTGGAGCATGATCACCAGTAAAAATCCTGTGTTTCACATTCGTCTTCGCGGCTGTCGACTTGTCGGTCTTCGTGAAAAGCCCAGAAAATTTCCGGAGTAGTTCGGATAGCTTGTTTCTCTGTTCGTCACTTAACTTGGGTGACATCATTAACGAACAATTCATCCGTGACTCGAAGTTTCTTGCTGGTCATCAAGCAACCCGATGTGTCGGAAATAACACATAGATACCCTTCATTTAGTGGTTCAGCTTGGCCTATGCACATTCCTCTAGGGATGATTTGGTTTCGGAACTGCAGGTTGGTAACCCAGACATCACTTTTTCCGTTACGATATGTGGATACCATGGACGGTGTAGCAATATTTTTCTCGAAGAGCAAATGTTTGCTGCCGTCTAGAACTACATTTATGTCTCCTCGGATTTGATATCCTGATACTGTTATTCTAGTTAAAGAATGCGGCTTAAGTGTATAGTCTCTGGTGGCATACAAATTCCAGGCGTCAGGCGCTGTGGAGTCTCGACAGATGTCTTCTAGAACAAGTTCATTTTGTCCACAGTCTATAACGGCTTGAGACGCTTCTAAAAAGTCCCATCCTAGGATGACGTCATGGCTACAATGTGATAAAACAATAAATTCAAAAGGCAGTTCTCGATTGTTTATACGGATACGTAAACACATTTCCCTATCGGCCGAACAAAATTTCCATCCGCAACTTTCAGCATAACGCTCTTGGCATCAGCAAACAGAACTTTCTTTAAAAATCGGCGATACTTATCGGATATGACAGAAAACGATGCCCCAGAATCTACTAGAGCACGTATCGGCTTCTTATCTATTATTACGTCTAGTTGGTTACCAGTCATCTTGGCGGTCGACGGAGGATTTCCAGTACACGCGGCCTCACCTCCTTGGAAGGTCGCTCTCCTTAGTTTTCCTCGTTCCTACGGCCTGGCGACTGACTGGATCGGCGATATGGCGACGGGGATCTGTAACGACGTATTGGGGATCGGCCTCTCGTGGACTTGGCGTAAAACGGCGAGAAGAGTTTGGTCGGCGTATTTCTTCTTCAGTGCCAACGTCGTCGAAGTTCCGTCGGCGGTTTCGAGAGTTGTCAAAGACAGCCTTTCTCTCTCGGCAGTAGCGCATTACATGTCCAGGACGTCCGCAGTGGAAACAAACAGGTCTGTTGTCAGCCGTTCTCCACACATCTGTTTTTCTTGGTTCAGGTGGGAATTTCTGAACAGGAGCTCTGTATTTCCTGGTTACAGCGGCGTATGTTGGTCGTGGTCTAGTTTCTGTAGGTTTTGTTGACACTGGGGCCAAAACCCTTTCAACTTCGTCTTGAACGATCTCTTCTAAGGATTGGGGATCGGAGTCCAAAGATTCTTGCGTCTGGTTAACTAGTCGATGGACTTCTTCTCGTACGATTGTGCGAATAAGAGAGACCAAATCAGTCTCATCCGTCAGGGATGCAACCGGTACGACGTTTGGAAGCCTTTCAAATCTCGGTCGACCAACTCTCTTCTGCTTCATATCTTCGATATAGTTGCACCATTTGATAAAACTTGCTGTGTCGTTGATTTCTCTCGTCAACAGGGCCTGATAAATATCCTCAACAACACCTTTCATTAGGTGTGACACTTTTTTCGTCTTCTTTCATCAGAGGATTTACCTCTTGGCAAAGTCCTAATACACTTTGTATGTAGGACTGTGTACTCTCGCCTGAACGCTGGGCTCGGAATTTTAGTTGTTCTTCTGCCCTTCTGGTATATTTTTGACGGTCACCGAAAAGTCCACTTAGTCCATTTTTAAACGCTTCCCAGGAATCTAAGGCGTCTTCGTTGTTGACATACCACTGTCTCGCAGTACCGTCAAGAAAGAAATAAACGTTAGCCAGGCACATCATGTCATCCCACTTGTTAAAGTTGGCTACTCGATCGTACTCTTTAAGCCATTTGAGAGGGTCTTCCCCAGGCGCTCCTCGGAAGGTCGATGGGCTCCTCCATTGCTGTAACGAAGGTGTTACTACAGCGGGCTTGGCTTCTTGCTCGGTCGGCATTTTTGTCCTCTTCCTACTATTTTCTTTTAACAGTCCGAATTCGGGGGATAATCCTCTTAACCGGAGGCTCCTGCGAAGGTTGTCGCTATTATCCACGTTTGACGTAATTGTACCCCGCGCCTCCACCAAACTTGTCACGGAGTTCGAAAGAAGTACACAGTTCAATTAAACAAACAATTAGATTTATTCTAACGCTGGGAGCTCGATACAACACTGGACTGAGAACATCCCCAACTGGCGATGAACTCTGCTTTTATACACTTCGGAATATTCGAGAAATACCCAGTATACACTCTAAAGAATGATCTGGATTCATCTAGAACCTAGAGAAACAATACATTTAAAACGAGAACAAAATTCCAGTCTTTGGATAAATCTGCCGGGGCCGGGATTCGAACCCGAGACCTGAGGAAGTTCAGTCCAACGCTCTGCCAACTCGGCTATAGGGACTTGGTATCGGGACTTATGCGTGCGGCAATATATCTCTACTTCACTGTACAACACATTACTAATTACAGAGACAATTTCATAGTTGCGTGTTATTTATATACAATCCTCCACTCAGTCACAGTTAAGTCTATAACTGGTTACAGTTAAATATACCACATCACTGGTTACAGTTAAATATACCACATCTCCTCCCTCCTTAAAGAACAAGTCTCTCCGGAGGCCGCCTGATTCTCCCGGAACGCCTAGGAAATGGCCTGTCTGGAACTGGTGGACTCCTCGTCTCGGAGTCAGTCTCTTTAGCTGAAGACTGTGATAGATCTGGAACCGCAACATCAGTTGATGGCACTCCTTGTACGGAAGATGAACCCAATTCCTTGTTCCGATCCTTAGAAATATCTTCCGCCGTTTCTGCATGCTGAATATTAGAGTTGTTTTCTCGAACCTCTGATGATGGAAATCTCTGGTGAATAAGTGGAAGGATGTTTTCTTGCACTTTATCCCCCACTGGACGGATCTGATCAACATGTCGTCTCACGAGGGTTCCTTGAACATCAATGATGTAGTGGAGTACGCCATCCTGGTTTACAATGGTACCAAACTTCCATCTAGTATTAGCTGCTCTGTAAACTCTCACAGCCACTCGATCTCCAACATCAAATTTCCTATCTCGGAATTCGAAATTATCTCTTCGTAATTTATCCTGAATTTTTGTTTTCAATTCAGGTAAAAGTAAATCTATCCTGGTTCTAATGTCTCTTTTTAAGAATAATATGGCTGGACTAAGTGTTGTAGTTACATTAGGAGCTTTTCGGTATTGCATTAAAAATGTACTTAATTTCTGCTGTATAGTACCTTCGTATTTATGCATAGCTCTTAATGATTGCTTTAAAGTAGAAACATAACGTTCTGCTTGTCCATTACTAGAAGGCTTGAAAGGTGCACTAGTTTTGTGCCTAACTCCATTTTTATGCATAAATCGCTGAAATTCATAGGATGTAAACTGAGATCCATTATCGCTGACAAGTACCCTAGGTAATCCGAATCTTGCAAAACTATCTCGAAGACATTCGATGGTTTTCTTGGCTGTGGTTACCTTCATAGGGTATACTTCTAACCATTTGGAATGAGCGTCAACGATCAGAAAAAACGTGTGTTCAAAAATTGGTCCAGCAAAATCTACATGAATACGTTCCCAGGGCATACTGGGATATTCCCAGTAATGAACTTTAGATTTTGGAGGATCAGCCTTATATCTAGCACAATCGACACAGTTTTTTGCGGCTTCTTCAATATCGTTATCTATATTTTTCCAATAGACGAACGATCTAGCTATAGCCTTCATTTTTACTATTCCTAAGTGTCCAGCATGTAATTCTTCCAGAACGTTCTTCCGAAATTTCCTTGGAATACAGACCCTTTGTCCGTACATAATACAACCATTCTCAATGGTATACTGGGCTTCCCTCCCTTGCAAATCTTTACCTTCCCTTAAGGCTCTTAAGAGTGGACCCAGCTCTATATCTTTACTCGTCTCCTGTCGTAATTCCTTAGAAGTAACCGGTAATGCTTCAATCTGTGACATCTGAAATATTGTGATGTCATCTTTAACTTCAAGCTCTTCGGATGTTTTTGGTAAACGAGAAAGAAAGTCTGCATTTCCGTGTTCAATCGTTTTACGGAATATTATATCAAACTCAAATGACTGCAAAATGAGCGCATAATGTAAAAATCGGGTAGCTGCCAACACTGGTAAACCTCTTTTTGAACCAAAAATAGCTATCAAAGGTTTGTGATCTGTTATCAAAGTGAATCTTCTACCTTTCAAATATAGATAAAACTTTCTTACTGCCCAAACTATTGAAAGAGCTTCTTTATCAATTTGGGAGTATTTTTCTCGGACCCAGATAAAGTTCTTGATGCGAACGCGATCGGACGTTCAGAGCCATCTGGATATACGTGTGACAGAACACAACCAATACCAACTGGAGATGCATCACTAGCTAAAGTTAAAGGTAGGCTAGGATCATAATGCACCAAAATTTTAGGTGAACAAATTTCCTTCTTTATTTGCTCAAAGGCAACCTGGCAATCCTTCGACCATAAAAAATCTAACATTTTTTTGTTAAATTATTAAGAGGATTAGCAATAGTAGCTAAATTTTCACAAAATTTCCCGTAAAAATTAACTAACCTAAGAAACTTTTTACTTCATGAACATTTCGGGGTACAGGAGCATTTACAACGGCTGAGATCTTTTCGTCAGTTTTATGTAACCCTTTTGAATCGATTCTATGCCCAAGAAAATTTATTTCATTTTGGAAAAACTTACTTTTATTTAAATTAAGCTTTAGCCCGTGTTCTCTACATTTCTTAAAAAATTCCTCTAAAGCTGTAAAATGCGAAATTTCATCGCTCCCTGTTATTCTAGCATCATCCATAAAGACCTTGACTCCATCCATACCCTGAAATAGTCCGTCAACATAGCGCTGCCAAATAGCAAATTACAAATATATAATCCCTTGTGGGTATTTATAGTCATTAATTTCGGACTGTCGGGATGGATTTTCATTTGCAAATATGCATGCTTAAAATCTAATTTTGTAAATTGTTTTCCCCATTTAAACTACCAAAAATTTCATCCAATCTTGGTAAAGGATGCTGAGGAACAATTAAATTTGGATTCAGGGTTACTGAATAATCAGCACATAGTCTTATACTACCATCGGATTTAACAACAGGGACTACTGGGGTTGCCCATTCAGAGCTGTCGACTTTTTCTATGATACCCTCTTTTTCAAGTCTGTCAATTTCGTTTTCAACTCTACCTTTGAGAGCAAAGGGTACTGTTCGAACCCTACAAAATATAGGTTTTACTCCATGTCTGAGTTTTAATTTAGCCTCATAATTGTTTATTTCTCCTAATTTATCATCGAAAATATCCTTATACTCTCTTAGAAGGTTATTTAAATTTTGTTCGGTTTTTGCTCTAAAAGCTTTAATAGTCGGCCAATCTAAATGAATTTTATAGAGCCATTCCCGACCCAGAATAGTATCTAAGTTTTCTTTCACAATGTATAAGTTCAAGTTTATGTTTTGATTTTTATATTGTACCCTTACAGTAACATATCCCAATGATATAATTGAATCACCTTTATATGTTTTAAAAACTATATTTGTAGGTTTAATTTGTTTATTTGAAATTTTCCTGAAATTTCCAATACTCATTACACTAACCGCTCCCCCCGTATCCAATTCCATAGAACACTTTTTGTTTTCAATTTTTAAATTTATCATAATTGGAGGTCGGTTTGGTTCTTCCTCGTGTAATATATAATCCTGAATTTTTAATTCGTATAGTGGA
Organism: Trichonephila clavipes; assembly: GCA_019973935.1. Taxonomy (NCBI): domain Eukaryota; kingdom Metazoa; phylum Arthropoda; class Arachnida; order Araneae; family Nephilidae; genus Trichonephila; species Trichonephila clavipes. The sequence goes on along the minus strand of BMAU01002190.1, from coordinate 39,417 downwards.
ATTATATCTCTATCTTCAACTTCATTTAATAGAGTTACCTGTTTTTGTTTAACCGATTTCGCATTTGCCTTTTTAGATGCGAAGCATGCCTGTTTAATGTGCCCAATTTTCCCACAGAAATTACATTTACTTGAAATAAATCTACAATTCTCTTTTGCATGGTTGGTACCTGTGCATCGTGAACAATATAATGTTTTCTTTCGGCTTTTTGTAAAATTGGATTTTTTTATCCATGTGTTTTTTTAAAAGTTTGCATTGAATTTATTGCTCGGCCCATAATATCATTTGTCCCTCTAAAAGCTTTTTCCATAGCCAGTGCTATATTTAGCGTTTTCTCGAGATTAATATTATCTTCCTCAAATAATCGATCTAAAATCATTTTTATCCCGCAACCCGCTTACAAATACGTCGCGTAACATAATATTTAACATATCTTTATCATAATCACAATTCATTGCTAGAGCCCGAAGCTCGGCAATGTATGTACTAATACCTTCCCCTTCAGTCTGTTTTCTGTTTAAAAATTTGTGACGAGAAGGTATAATTAAAGGTTTTGGGGTCAAATGTTTCTTAAGTGCATCTTTTAATTTATCTAACGTTTGGTCGGAAGGAATGTCAGGTGCAAGCAAATTCTTTAGTAACTGGTACAATTTTTGCACTAAGAGACGAAACAAAAACCTTAGCTCGATTTGCTATTGGTACATTCTGTACATCTAAGTAAGTTTCGAATCTTTCAATGAAACTATCGAAATTTTCATTTTCTTCATCAAATTTGTCAAATTGCACAGTTACTTTATGACTATGAGAATCTTCTCTAATTTGCAGCGCTCGAATCAAATCTTGATTCTGCCGGAGTAAGTCTGCAATTTGCTGTTCCATGGTTCCTTCCGATTAAAGAGAGAGAAAAAATTTCCTTTACCTTGAGCAGTTTTCAGGCAATGCCTTATCCAAAAGAATCTCCAATATATCCCATCTTCGTCGCCAACTGTTGTGTTGTGTGAGTTCAAACTATAATTAGATGCACATTTGAACGACTTCCTTTCTTAAAATATTATTTTAATATATCTATACTTCACTGTACAACACATTACTAATTACAGAGACAATTTCATAGTTGCGTGTTATTTATATACAATCCTCCACTCAGTCACAGTTAAGTCTATAACTGGTTACAGTTAAATATACCACATCACTGGTTACAGTTAAATATACCACAATTTCTATTTTTTCTGCCTGTCTATTCCATTTTTCAAGATGAGAAATATAAAAATAATTTTTATGTATTTTGCTCTTTTTCCATATTTTTTCACTTTTATTTTTGTGTTGTTTTTTGCAATGTGTATGTAGATCTTCCCAAGTTATCCAAGAAATAATATTTTTCACCACTCAAGAGAAGATTTAGCTAATTTATCTACTTCTTCACATTAATCCCTATTCCCTTGTGAGCTGGTACCCAAATAAATGTAATTGATTGAGCTATTTGGAGACACTCATGTAAAGTTGAACATAAATTTAATATTATCGTATTGGATTTTCTATTAATATTTTGGATACTTTTTAGAACTGATAAGCTGTCCGTTAGGATGACATAGTTTTCTGTTTCAGAAACTCAATTTTTTAACGCATTCCATATGGCTATAGCTTCAGCTGTGAAAATTGAACTTATTTCTTTCTGTATGAAATTTTGTCGAACTTTTTTCTTAGAGATCAAAATTCCTATTGATGTTTGATTAGTATTTTTTGAACCATCTGTTGCTATTATGATTTTGTTATTAAAGTTTGACTGAATGTAAACATTAAACATATTTTTTATGACATCTGGAAGATCCTTGTTTTGAAATGGTACTTCATGAGTATAGATGTTTATTTTGTGATTTTCGTAGATTGGAGGAAAAGGGAACCATTGAAGAATATCACTTTAGAGATACTTAATTCTCTTGGAGCAGATTGATCGTCTTTTGAAAAATACTGATATCTTTTTCTCTATATTTATAAAAAATGTTATTTATATCCCAAAATAATCATGCATTCGGTGACCAGTTTTTTAATGAAATTTGTTTAGTTATAAGTTTTGGGCAAAGGAAATATAGCGATTATTGATACTTCCATTCATAGACTCTGCTCTTAATAAATCTAACGGGGTGTTTCTTGGGAGACCTAGGGCTAAACGTAAGGCAGCATTGTAAATCGGTTCTAGTTTTTGTCTTGTTGCTATTGCTAAAAAGGAAAAAAGTTGACTTCCATAGTCAAAGATAGAACGGATTGTGGCATTAATAATATTTAAAAGATGATCAGATCTTGTTCCTATTTTCGGAGAAGATAAGGCTTTAATAGAAGATGAAGAAGATTTATAAGAAGATGGCATTTAAATATTTGAATCCTTTCTGGCGTAGGTAACTAATATGATTTTTCCAGGTGATATTGGGGTCGAAGATGATACCCAGGTTTTTAAGACTCGTCACTTCGGGAATAGGTTTGTCACATATTTTAAGATGACAGAAAACCTTTAAAACTCAATTTTTGGTCAAAATATCGATTTTTTTGTTTTTGGTCTTATATTAAAGTTCAATCTTTTATCTTTGTAAATCTGTTTAAATTTTGTTTCTATCTTAATTAGAAGCCGAGTTACAGCTTTTTCAATATTACTTAATCATAAATTTCTCGGACCCGAAATAAGTGGAACTGCTAACCGGAAGTGGCCAAGTTGTTTGTTTACGTTTCTCTTTCATAGTATATGGCAAGAAATGTTATAATTAATATACAAATATTTAGTCAGAAATTTAAATAGAACATTTAAGAATAAATATAAATGTATTTGGAAATACATTTTTCCTTTTTTATGTGTAAAACGTGGCAGCAAGTTTGTTGTTTTGACTTTGTTTACATATGCGTTTGACTTTCATGCTGAAAGAATTGACAGCGTAAAAAAGTTTATTTTTTTGTTTTATTCAGTTTTATTTTAACTTAAAAATAGTTTAAAGTATTGCTAAAAAGCGCAAGTGGCAATTTTATGATAATAAATTCACAAACACTTCGAAAAATAATAGCACTTCTGCAGTTCTTGAATGTACTGTCAGCTGTTGGGAAATGAGATTTTATCAACTGCAGAAGAAATAATTGCTTGGTCCTGTGTTTGGTAACAGAATCGTTGACCTTGAACTTATTGTGGAAGCTTTTGCTCAACTTTGCTGCCCAAAATATTTTGCTGAAAAAGTAGAACTATTTGAGGATTCCAGATATGGATTGTGTTTCCATTTTACACTAAAATGTAAGTGTTGTGACTTTTTTTTTGCATTTGCTTCATCAAAAAAAGTTGTAAGTGCACCTGTCATAAATACCAGGCTAGTATATGATATGCGGCAGATAGGCAAAGGTTTTGCTGGGGCATTTAAATTATGCTCAACAATAAATTTGCCACGACTAACCAAAACTGCTTACAAAAATCAGGATGCAAAGCTTTTAAAAGTGGTTCAGGAAGTAGCTGGGGAATACATGATAAAAGCTGCTACTGAAATTGTGGACAAAAAACAAAATCTATCATCCAATATTGTAAAATGTGGCATATCGGTGGATAGCACATGGCAGCGAAGAGGCTATACATCTATGAATGGCTGTGTTGCTGCAATATCAGTTGATACTGGTAAGATGTTAGACATAGAAGTTATGTCGTCCTACTGTCCAACATGTAAGAGACTTCAAACTATGCCAAGAAACTTTGAATATGAGTCGTCAAAAGCCGACCACATATGTCAGTGTAATTTCACAGGCTCTTCATCAAAATGGAAGTTGTGGGGGCTTCCCGAATATTTCTTCGATCTGAAAAAAACGCAGAATGCATTACACTCAACATTATGGGGATGGCGACTCAAAAGCTTTCATGAGTGTGAAAGACACTTATGGATTAAACAGTGTGACCAAGTTTGAGTGCATTGGCCATGTACAAAAGAGAGTGGGTTCGCGTCTGTGAAAACTAAAACTAAAGGACTGTCTGGTAGAGGCAAATTAACTGATAATTTTATTGACAGACTTCAATCTATTACGGAATTGCAATCGCAGCAATGTCGGTAACTTAAATGCCATGCAGCAAAATGTAATTGCTGCGTTATATCACTGTGCATCAAGTAATAAGAAACCGATGCATGGTCAATGCCCAATAGGGAAAGAAAACTGGTGTTATTTTCAGCGGGGGATGGCAAATGGAACAAAATGTTCCACAAAATATGCTGGTTTATAAAATGATGTTTTAAATAAAATTAAACCAGTATATTTAGAACTATGCGACAAACAGATATTAAGTAAGTGCTTGCATGAACGCACGCAAAATGCCAACGAGTGTTTTAATGCAATAGTTTGGCAAAAAGTACCAAAGGAAGTTTTTGTTTCTCTCAAAACAATTAAATTTGGGTCGTATAATGCTATTATACACTTCAATAAAGCATTAAATGGGTGTCTAAAAGTTTTTAATAAAATGAATATAGAAAACCCTGGGATGTTTACCTTACGGGGATATAAACATTTAGATAAATGCAGAATCCGGGAATCAATTCATAATGCAGACCCCAAAACAAAGAAAAACAGGAAAATTTAAAGAGCACTTAAAAAGAAAAAAATTAGTGTTTTAGAAGTCAAAGATGGGGAGAATTATAAATCGGGTGCATTTTAATAAGAAAGTAAGTGCTTACCTTGTAATCAGAATAGTTTAATGTTATTTTTGTCGTTTTCTCAAAATGAGTTTTTTTCTTACCGCAAAACACAATATCTCAAAAAATTATGCTTGAATGAAATAAAAATTTTATATGTATGTTTTTTAAATACTTATACAGGGAATAGACCTTTCTTAAGAGTTTGTGTTGAGTAGAAATTTTTTTATATAGCAATAAGGTAAAAATTACTATAGCTTTTAAGAAAATTTCAACGTATAGAAGTTCGAAACACAATAACTTCCCACGTAATGGTCATATTACAAAAATAAGAGTCTATTCCCTAGATAAGGTTATATGCTATATTATTCAATTTACAAAAAATGTCAATATATTTATTTTATTTTCAATTATCATGTTTTGCGTAAAATCTTATTTTTGCTTATTTTTTTATAAAATACCCCTTTGACAGTAAAAATGTGCACTAATAAAACTTTTCTTAGGTGTTTTTCTAATTTTAGAGACCCATAAGGTCATAAAATATGCATTTACTGGCAAAATTCAGGTTAATTCAAAAAAATTTCTTCAAAAGTGTATAAACATTTAGATAGATGCAGAATCTGTGAATCGATTCATAACGCAGACCCCAAAACAAAGAAACACAGAAAAATTTTAAGGGCACTTAAAAAGAAAAAAATAGTGTTTTAGAAGTTAAAGAGAGAAAGGATTATAAATCTGGTGTATTTTAATAAGAAAGTAAATGTTTTTCTTGTAATCATATGAGTTTAATGTTATTTTTGTCGTTTTCTCAAAATGAGTTTTTTTACATTTTTTCTTACCGCAAAACACAATATCTCAAAATATTATGCTTGAATAAAATAAAAATTTTATATGTATGTTTTTTTAAATACTTATACAGGGAATAGACCTATCTTAAGAGTTTGTGTTGAGTAGAAATTTTTTTATATAGCAATAAAATGAAAATTACAATAGCTTTTAAAGAAAATGTCAACGTATAGAAGCTCGAAACACAATAACTTCCCACGTAATAGTTATATTACCAAAATAAGAGTCTATTCCCTAGATAAAGTTGTATGCTATATTATTCAATTTACAAAATGTCAATATATTTATTTTATTTTCAGTTATCATGTTTTGCGTAAAGTCTCATTTTTGCTTATTTTTTTTTATAAAATACCCCTTTAATACTAAAAATGTATGCTAACAAAACTTTTCTTGGGTATTTTTCTAATTTTAGAGACCCATAAGGTCATAAAATATGCATTTAGAGGCAAAATTCAGGTTAATTCAAAAAATTTTCTTCGAAGGTGTTTTGTTACCTTAGGTTGGAGGTATTGTGCTTCTTTTTCAGGAAAAGTTGATTAGATTCCTTTTTTTCTGGAGAGGTGGACAATTTCTATTTTTTACACCTGACTGAAATTGTATTTAAAGATTCTTGCATTTCGCCAATTGTTTTATTCCAATTTGTACCGCTATTGTATAAGAGTATGTCGTCTGCATAAACCAGAAGATAGCTGTCGTGTAGAATTTCAAAAATATCTGCCATATAAATCATAAAAAGGAAAGGACTTAAGATACAACCCTGGGGTAAACCATAATTACTTTTAACGATTTTTGAAAAAATGTTCCTCCATTTGATTTAAATTGTTCTCTGATGTAAGAAGTTTTGAATCCATCGTAGTAATCTGCCAGAGTATCCAACTTTGTTTAATTTAGAAATAAGGCCATTTGGCCACATTGAGTCATATGGTGCTTTAATATCCAACGCTACCATAATAAAATATTCTTTGCGTTGTCTAGCCAGTATAATGACATGTTGTAATTGAAGTAATGTATTAATGCTGCTTCTGTGAGGGTAAAAACCATGATGATTAACATGAAAAATTTTGTTTTGAAAACTGAAATCTAACATTCTATGTAGAATCATTCTTTCTAATAATTTCGCAATTACTGAAGTAAGAGAAATAGGATGGTGTGACGAAACTTCCTTGGGATTTTTGTGAGGTTTTATTAAAGATAGGATAATTGCGTGAGTCTAGTCTTTAGGATTTTGACTTGAAGACCAACTGTCATTAAATGATTTCAGAAGATTTATTGCTTTGATGTGGAGATGGTTTATTGATTTTAGAGAAATTTTATCATGCCCTGGACTGCTGTCCTTTTGATGAGATATTGCTATTTCTAATTCTTTTAAAGAAAAAGGTTTATTAATATCCTGGCTATTGTCCGGAATAGAAATATTTGGAATATTATTGTTGTTTTGTTCTGCGTAATATTGTAAAAAAAAGTTTGCTTGGGATTGTTCGTTTGTTAATATGGTTCCGTTATTTTCAATAATATTAAAGGAAGAATAGTTAGGATTTGTTCTATTTTTGATTATTCGGATTATTTTAAAAAGAACTTTAGGAGAAGATATTTTTTCGCGGGTCTTGTGCCAAAAATTTTCTTTACAGGCTTTGATTGTTCGCTTAAGGGAAGTCGGTAGGGCCTTGTAACGTCACTTCTCGAAAACAACAACATCTGGTCGGTTTCTTTGTAGACCGACACCCACACGTGCATTGCAGGTGCAGGGCAACCCCTGTTTGACCCCCCGAGGAATCTAGCGACCCGACCGGAAGATGAGAGGAGAGATGCTTTGAACTTGCACGAGAGCGGTGGCGAACGAATCCTCCTCTCACAAAATAGTGGACTCTAACAATTTTTAATTAATTTTAATAACTTTAATGTATCATTTTGTAAATAATTTTTAATAGTTGTGACGTAAATAAATTCCATATTTTAATTAACCAAGAATACGCTACCGTTATTTTTTCAAACGTTACAGCCTATACCGACAATGTTAAATTGAGCCATTTTAGGAATCAGTTTCTCAGAAACTGTTAAATATATAAACTTCAAATTTTGTCTGTATATTAATATGCGCTTACTTCTTTATATTTTATCCAGTCTTTTCTTTAAAGTTTTTCCTTGCTTTATTAAGGAGTTTTTCTTTTTTTTTTTTTTTTTTTTTTTTTTGCTCTTAATGCCCGCATGCTGCTGTCCACCATGGAGCTCTTGAAATGGTCTGTTTTTTTTCGGTTTCTTGAGATAAGATTTGAGCTTTTTTAATTTCTTTTATAATATCTATATTTATATTTTCATTTAAATTTACATTTTTTTGAATAATATTGATAAATTTGTTCCAATTTGTTTTTGTTTACAATTATTAGTTACTGAGCTGTTTGCTCTTTTGTAATTAATAATTATAGGGAAGTGGTCACTTCCAAAATTATCGGTATTTGTGGACCAGGATAAATCATAATTTAAATCTATAGATGCTAAAGAAAGATCTATAGATGTAAAAATTCCCGATGAATGGAGATAAGTTGGACTTTTATCGTTTAATAATATTAAGCCATTTTCAATGATCCAGTCCCAAATCTTTTTTCCAGAAGCACTGGAATTTTTTGATCCCCATATCTCATGAGATACGTTGAAAAATCTCCCAATATCAAACTGTGATTATCAATATAGGATGCTATTTTAGATAAATTGATGCCTTTAAAGTTACCCGGTGGGATGTATACATTAAAAATTGTGATAGGAACTAAATCTATCTGAACTCTGAGTATTAAAATTTCTAAGTCTTCATTAATTCTTGAGAATATTTTTATTGCGCTAATATCATTATTTAAAACTTTCATTAACCCTCCTCCTCTTTTGATTTCCCTATCAATTCTGAATATATTCTTATTAGGAATTGTGAAAATATCATTTGGATGTAACCAAGTTTCTTGAATTATTAAAATACTTGCTTTTTGAAAAATTGGCGCGAAAAGAATATCTGACATCTTGTTTTTAATTCCACGTGCATTCCATTGGATTATATTCATGATTTAAAACGAGAAAAAAAAGTTGCGATACTACGAATTAGTTTAAATATTCAAAAGAGAAAGTAGATTAATATTGAGTATTGAGTTTTTAGCGAGAAAAAAAATATAAGAAAATTTGATTATTTATTTAAGTTTCTTTACTTTTTTCTACTACACTTTCTAATGTAACTCTGTTCTGATATTTTCTTGATTCTTTTTGCTTTTTCATTCTGTTTTCTATTTATGAGACAATCATCATCTTTTGGAAATGTTATATTGGATGCAACTTTTTTTAAGGTAGATTCCATGGTATTCATTAGGGAAGAAAAGCTCAAATTAATTTGTGCTACCACGGTATTCAGTTCTGTCGTGAAGCGTTGTACTATATGTGTTCTAATTTCTTTTCAAATATGTTATTGTGTGTTTTCTTCAAATTTCAACTCCAATTTCGCAAACTTTTTTTCAAGATTTTCTATCTTCTCTGTTTGATCATCATAGGTTTTGGCCGAGTATGATGTTTTTTTCCCTTTGGAATTTCTCAACTGCTTCGTTTCTCGAGATTTGTTGCTGTACTTTAATTTTCAAAATTTCAACTTCCTCTTGATATCTTTTGCAACCTTTATCGTTAGCTTCATGCTCTGCTCCACAGGAGCTACATTTTTTACTTTTATTTCTTTGCAATTGTTTTCAGAGTGGTTTAGTGAGCAAATTCGGCATTTTATTGAGCTTCTACAAAATTTTTGAATGTGTCCAAATTTCCAACAGTTTGTGCATTGCCTAGGCTTTTCATAGTAGAGATTAGTTTTAAACTTTTTAAATCCAATTGGAACTCTTTCGGGAATACTGCATCCAATTTGGGTAACTTTAATTGCTTTGATAGGTTTAAATCCAGATTCTGCTTTTTTTGGTAAAACGTTGAATATCAAAAATTGCATAGTTGTTATTTTCTAATTCCGATTTTATGTCGTCTATTGTATATTCTGTGTCTATTCCTTGTAATATGTAACTACTTGTTAGTCCAATAAAGGATAATCTTGTACTTATTTTTACACCATTAGTTTCTTTAATTTCTAAAGCTTCTTTGGCAGTCTCGAAATTATTTGTTTTAATTATGATCTCGCCGCTTCTTGTTTTGCTTATACTCAGAATACTTTTTTAATTGTGAACGTTTCCATTATACTTTCTTTTAGTTTAAGTGGATTACTATTCTGAAAGTTATCTTCTGATTTTAAGAAAATTGCAATATTTGGACTAATATTTAAATTTTGTCTTTCCGCAAACTTGGTCAATAATTCTATATCTGTTACGTTACATCTATATTTATTGAATGAAAAATTAGAGTTTGTATTTTCTACCTCCATATTATTATCTGGGTGAGGGTAGTCACCCATTTTGTCTTCCTTACTCCAACTCTTCAATTTGTATAAATACACTATCTTGTGTAAATACTTAAATTAAAACCTCTTATCCGAAGATAGAATAAAAGTTAAATGAACTAAATTTCAATACTAAATAAAAATTCAAAACGATCTCACTCGCTTGAATCAGCTTGAAAAGTCAAAATTATTCAATATTATTATCACACTCTCACTCAACAACCTCCTGCAAATGTGATTGAATAAGAAAACAAAAGACTGACAGTTCCCAGTTAGCCTACAAGAAATTGTTTCCAGATTTACAAATATAAATACAGTTAGATTACATAAAATACAAAATATAGTTAATTACAAATGCGTAAATATAAAATTATGAAATTCATTTTAAAAATTAATTATTTTTCAAATTATAATGTTCTATAATTTTATTACATTTTTGCTTGTTTATTGATTACTTTTCAAAATATGTTTTATAATTTTATTATATTTTTCTTTATTGAGTTGAATAAATTGAGCCTCAACATTACTCCCCTACTAGTAACTCAGTTACGAACAGAGAAGTAAGGCAGGATTAGTTAGTTAATATGAACGTCGCACTGTTCAGCTACACGAGGGCTTTTGGCGATGGACCACGTAATTTTGAACCATGGTCAAGTGACGTGGACGACACCTGAGCTGGCACCCCCTCTCCTAACTACCACATCACACCAACGGGAGGACGTTTCAGCTCTCGACAGATTTAACGTACATCGCTGCCCTACACGGCGGGTCTTTAGTGGTACTGGGATCGAACTCATGACATGCCTGCCATGGTTGGATACCTTAACCACTGGGCTACCGCAGCCCGAAGTAAGGCAGGAAGAGTGTTAGATGTTAAACAAGAATTATTTTCTTAAGTGTCCCTTTTAAACAATACATTAAAAATACACAAAATTAAGCATATGTACAAGTGCTATATACTTTTTGAAACATTAATATTTTATACAATGATAACTAGTTTGATGTTAGAGAAATGACATACACTTATAAGTATTTGTAAAAATCAAGTTAACCAAAATATCATACACTTGATATAAGTAAATAGTTATAAGTTACAGATAGATATAAGTTATTTACAGCGAATATCAGTCCTGAAATCTTACAGGCTTCTTTACCAATTTTCCATGTCTTGAAACAGTGGACTTATCATCGGATAAGAGGCCAGAGTCATTAGTTGCTGAATTCTCATCCGATTGTTTTCAAGGAACTGTTGGCTTGTCAGGAATAGAGTCTGTTATTAACAAATAAGCCGGTTTTAGTCTATCCACTGATATATTCACAGGTTAATTTTTTATTAGCAGTGTGAAATATTTTTCATATCTTTCTTTTACTGGGAATGGACCATCATATGGTGGCTCCAGAGGTTTCCTTACAAACGATCCACTCTCACAAATACATGAGTGCACACAGGATTTTATGAACAAAAATCATTTGACTTTTTGGAGGCGAAGATTTTGTTGGCTTCAGCTCGTCCATAAAAGTCTGCAATGTAGTGACAAATGTTTCAGGATCAATTTGAATGGAGGGTGGGTTAAGAAATTCACCTGGCAATCGGATATTAGAACCATAAACCATCTGAGCAATAGTATGATTGGTATCAGGTCTTAGGGCAGTTCTTAGTCCTAATAAGACTGTTGGTAATGTCTCTGTCCATTTGATGTTGTTCTGTGCTTTGATTGCCCCTTTCCAGGTCCTATGCAACCGTTCCACTTTTCCATTGCATTGAGTATGATAAGAAGTTGCATGAGCTACTTTAGCCCCACAAATAGCAGCTAAACTTCTGAACAACTGGGATTCAAATTGCCTTCCGCGATCTGTAATTATTTTCCCAGGTACTCTAAAACTGCAAACCCAGTGTTCGTAAAAGGCTTTGCTGGTTGTCTCTGCTTTACAATCAGGTAAGGGAACTGCTTTCATCCAACACGAAAAACGGTCTATACAGATCATACAAAATGGCATACCTTGCGATGGTGGAAGTGGGACAATTAAGTCAATGTGTATCACACTAAATCTTGTATCAGGTACTTCATGTTCTCCAAATTTTGATTTAGTATGTCAGTGGACTTTACATTTTTGACAAGGAATACATGTCCTTGCCCAATCTCTTATTTCTTTCCTCATATTTGGCCAGATAAATTTTGCAGTCAATAATTTAATAGTTGACCTAATCCCAGGGTGTGAAAAACCATGGATTTGTTGTAATATTTGTTGCCGAAACTGTTTTGGAATGTAGGGTCTTAAACTGGATGTTGAAATATCAAACCAAAGTGTTTTTCCTGATGGTAATGTACATGATTTGAATTTTATTGAAGAGTTACTCCTCATTAACTGTTGCAATTCTGCATCTTGGGTTTGTTTATCCGCTATAGCATCATAGTCGATTACTGTAACGGCTTTGATTCTTGAAAATGCATCTGTTACTCTATTATCTTCTCCTTTAATGTGACAAATATTTGTTGAAAATTGGGATATGTATTGTAGATGACGTAACTGTCTAGGTGAAGCTTTTTCATTTTTTTTTCAAGAAAGACATAGGTAATTGGCTTGATATCTGTATAAATAGCAAAATTTCGTTCTTCAAGAAGATGTTTAAATTTTTTGACAGAAATATATATTCCTAATAATTCTCTATCATAGGTACTGTAATTTTTCCGTGCATCAGTTAATTTTTTAGAAAAAAATGAAATCTTTTTCCAACTTCCAGCTTCAAACTGCTGTAACACTGATCTGATCGCAACATTGAAAGCATCAGTAAATAAAGCCAATTTTAAATCAGGGTCAGGAAAGCTTAATAAAGTATCATTTGCAAGATCTTGTTTACATTTTTCAAAATTTTCTTTAGCTTCTTCTGTCCAAAGGATTTTTGTCTTGTCATTCTTTTTTAACCTTTTAAATACTCGTGAAGAATAGCTTGATTTTTAGCAGCATCTTTTAAATATCTTCTATAAAAGTTAATGAGTCCAAGGAAGGTTCACAAATCACAAATTATTTCAGGTAATTTGTATGACAAAATTGCATCTACTTTCTCTGGAAGTGGCTTAGATCTTTCTGGTGTTATCAAGTATCCTAAAAGTTCTAGATGAGTTACTCCCAAAGTTGATTTGGAGATATTCACTCGAATACCATGCTTTTGTAACCGATCAAACACAAGTTTCAAATGAGATTTATGTTGTTCTTCATTTTCGGAGGCTACTAGAATGTCATCGAGGTATGGAAAAACAAATTCTAGTCCAAATAAAGCTTCATTGATAAAGAGCTGAAAAGTAGATGGTGCATTTCTTAACCCAAACTTCATAACATTAAAATCAAATAAGCCAAATGGTGTTATTATGGCTGTCTTTTCTTTATCTTCCTCAGCTATGGGTATTTGAAAATAAGTTTCGAAGAGATCAATCTTAGAAAATATTCCTATTCCTTAGAAAATCTTCAATACTTGGAATTGGGTAACGGTCAGGAATGGTTTGAGCATTTAAACGCCGATAATCACCGTATGGTCTAATGCTTCCATACTTTTGACGTGAAACGTCTTTAAAATCGCGCCGAAACATACGAGTACCAGGTTCAAAAAGTGGACCGTAACGAAAAGGTCTATATCATCGTACCTTAATAATTACAAAACTATTTGTCCTAGAAACAAAAATGTGGTGTGAATATTTCACTTATATAGTCAGCTCGTTGTTATGACCTTGAGTCCGTGTCTGGGTCGAGCGGGGCGGCGGGGATGGGGCACTGCGTTAACTGTGCGAAACCGGCGCTCTCGTTCGTTTCTATTCAGTGTAACTCATGACTCCGACTTGATAGCGCGGTGATTCTTTCGTGTGTTTATCAAGATTATTGAAACCGATTGATTCATACAAAAATAAGTGTAATTTGGACAGTATTTATATTAAAAATAACCAGAAAGTGATAAAAAAAATATAAAAACATTTGCTATGTCGGCCTCAGCTCGTGCAAGAGCCAGCCAGAAATATAAATCACGGCTGTCGTTGGAAAAAGGGGGCTGTCGTTGGAAGAGGGGGCACAGGTACCCCAATGTCCGGCGCCGAGCGAGCGAGACGGTTTCGGGAACGTCGCAAAGCCGACCCCGCGAGGAACTTTTCTGCTGCCGCCAACCTCGCGAGCACCTCTAACACTGGAATACCTGTACTTATGGACGTAACGAATGAACAGACTGCTGCCAACCTCGCGAGCACCTCTACCACTGGAATATCTGTGCTTATGGACGTAACGAATGAACAGACAATCGATATATCTATTGGATCTGCCACGGAACTGAGAGACCTTAATATCAGTAGAAGTGAAGCAATGCAAAATCATTGGCGTTCAGCGGACAAACGCTTCAAAACGGTATTTGAAGCCAATCCGTTTGGTTTATCTTGCAGTGTTTGTGATCGACTTTGGTTCGAAAGAGACAAAGAAAGTGAAACATCGCAACATTTCTTTCCTTCAAACAAAATTCCCCGATGAAAATGTGACGGAATTTCGCTTATGCAGTACCTGTAGCAAGTCGATAGATGCCAATAAAATCCCGACGCTGTCGCGCTCAAACGGTTTTCGTTATCCTCCAAAGCCGAGCGGACTGCCGCTGCTTGACCCGATCAGCATTCGATTGATTTCACCGCGGTTACCATTTATGCAGATTCGTCGATTACGCTACGAAGATAACTATGGTATAGTCGGTCAGGTAATCAATGTACCTATCGATGTAAACAACATGGTGTAGCAACTATCGAGGCGGATAGAAACATTTTAAGCAATGCAAAGTAACTGACAAACAGCTAAATAAACTGTAATCTGTTTCCGTGTACATATTTAATTTCATATATGTATCTGTAATCATATATGTATGGGTTTAACTTTTTTTTTTGTCAAATTAGTTAATGGTAATTTTTTATGCTTTTATTGCAGACAGCGAGCTTTCCTTTATTAATTTGATACCTATTAACTTTTAAAACATATTTAATCTACATTAGTAACATCGAATAACTACTTTTGGGGGGAAAAGTACTAAAAATTTAAGGAAAGAAAAGTAACTGACAAACAGCTAAGTAAACTGTGCAATCTATTTTTATGTATGTATTTATTTTCCTGTATATATCTATAATTACATAGGTATAATTTATCTACAAATATATTTGAAATTCATTTAACAATACTTTATATTGTATTTTTGTGATACCAATAAAGTTACTGTTTTTGAATTTGTATGTCTTTTTTTGTTTTGAAAACTATTTCTAATTTTATTTCCCTCTTTGTAACTATTCTGAAAAAAGAATAAGAAAATAAATTTTAAAGCTATGAAATAAACATAGTTTTGTAAAAAAAAATACGTATTCGAATACAAAAGGTTCTTACAATGTGCTACAATGTAATAAATGTGTTTATAAATGCTCATCGCAATGCGTTCGTAGTAAATACATCGATAATCATATACTTGCAATTATTATTTAAATAGGTAAACTAATATTTACTCTTATGTTTTATGTACATAAAACACAATTAACTGATTAATTTACTAATTTTTTAAATTTCCTGTAAGTATATTTGTTTTAAAAACAAAAAGTATTTTAAAAAAATGTATCAGAGAAGCTCCGTAGAGGATGGACGATCTCTCCCTACTAGTAGAGACGTCACAAATCAGTCGCCAGGCCTTCTATCTAGGAGGTCGTAGGCCGCCTAAAATTCTTTCGATCAAGCAAATTTTTGAGAGTTTCTCAAATTAATACTAAGTTGAATAAATATGCTGAATTTTAAATAGTTACCGAAAAATCAAAATAAGTCCCGATTTCCCTATAGCATAACATAGCTCGAGAAAAATAAGAATGAATTTCAAAATTTGAGGAACATTCCTTCTCATCAGGGGTGTAGCCTGCCTTATCTGAAGACAAGTATGAATAATACAGGCCCTCCCCATAGCTACAGGGGACCCGGAAGTGTGTAAGCAAAATGTCGTAAAATATTATTAATAGTCCTATTAAGAGTTCTTTTTTACGTGTGAATTCTGAATCTCAGGTACTACTATAAAAAAGTTTAAAAGCTGGTAAAGTTATTCAAAATAATGAGAAAACAAGAAGTTGTATGTGTTCAGAAAGCAGGAAAAACTTCTCATTCAAAGCGGTTCGATAAAAAGATCGTTTGAAGTGAAATACAGATAACACTTGGGATGGGAAAAATACATTCAGAATGTTATTTGCTTGTAAATGAAAATACCCCTTTCCTCTGTTGATTGATTGACTGTAATAAACGTCGCACTAAGAAGCTACACGAAGGCTTGGCAGTTGGAATTTTTTTTGAAGTGGTCCATTGAAAGAGAATATTAGATTTTATTTATCCCGGCTCTGTTTTATTTTTGTAACAACCAAAAGACCGAATGTGCATTCAGTCAGCAGGAGATGTGCTTCCCGTTCCAAGAAAGATCTGGCCCATAAGCGCCAGAAATCTTCTGTCACCCTCCAAGTCTATAGTTAATTATTTTTCTAACAAGTATTCATGAGTTCTCAACGCTGGTTCCATGGGGGAAGTGGGAGGGAGTGTTAAAGAAGAATTTCGACACATCGGACAAAAGTAAAGAAAATCACGATCAAGATTTATGATATGCTTAAGGACGAATGAAAAGAATGGGGCAGAATGACCCTCAGAAAAAAAACCCTTTTCGAAGAAAACTGAGGAAATTTTGAGTCAATTTGACTCCCGAACTAATTTCTTTTAGACAAGACAAAAATGGGAACAACAAAAACGGTTGAACAATAAAAAGGTAACTATATTATCACTTTCAAAATTCTCTTTTTGGTTTTTAAGATTTAATGCCCAGGTATTTTAATCATTGCATAAGATAAAGTAAAAAAAATAATTTTGTTGCATTTGTGCTATAACTATTTTATTTATTTATTTATATAAATATAAATAACTGTCATCAGTTTCTTAGAATACTTTCATGTTGATGAACATATTTAAGTGTATGTTTTCGGTGCGTATGTTGAATGTACCGTATGTATGAAGAGTATGTTGAATGTACCGTAATCTGAAAACATTTCCAATTGCCATTGTTAATCAAATGAAAGAATATTATTTGCCTCGCGTATAAAAATAATTCCTTTAGTCACTTATGAAAAGCGGTAGTAGTTCATTTAAAATACAAAACACTAATGAGCCTGCCGCGTTGGGTGGTTAGGCAATCTTCACTACAACACGGTTGAATTAAATAACAATAAACATTTATTAACTTTAAAGATTAAATGAATAATTAAGAGGTAAGCTTTCAAAAACTACAACACATGGAACCAGGCACGCTACAATAATAACAGATCAATTCAGTTCAGTTTTGGAGTCGTTATGTTGAGTTGTAAGGTCGCTGCATACTCCCCTTCCAGTGTCAACGATACCTAGTTGGAAGATGAACTTTGCGACCAGAACGTGTAGATGGCTGGGTAGGCGTTGAAGCTGTTGGATCAGATTCCACAGTAGCAGGTGTTGAAGCTGTTGCATTAGGTTCCACAGTAGCAGGTGTTTCATTCTTGGTTTGAGGTAGTTGCAAGTCCTCAGTGTTAAGAAAGAAGGCAGGTTTGCATCTATCAATAGATACAGATACCCGTTTACCATTGATGTCAAGGAAAAACACTTTATCCTTCCTTTGTAAGACTTTGAAAGGGCCATCATAGGGTTGTTGAAGTGGACGACGTAACATGTCTCGGCGAAGAAAAACATGTGTTGCTTCCAACAGTCCTGGATGGATAAAAACTGGACGTTTGCCATGGTGTTTTGGTGGTTTAGGGTGAAGTGATTGCATGTGAGACTTAAGTTTCGAAACAAAATTCGCAACATCATCGTCTGGCTTGGAAGAGTCAAACATCTCCCCCTGGCAGTCGAATAGTGGTTCCAAAAACTAATTCAGCTGGGGTACACAGAATTTCTTTTAAGACCTAGTAAGATGATAGGGAGTACTTCTGTCCAACGCTCAGTAGCATAGCACTTGATTGCACTTTTCAATGGGCGGTGCAATTCTTCGATCATCCCATTAGCTTGAGGGTGGTATCCAGTTGTACGACACTTCTGAACACCAAGTAGTTTGCTAAGAGCTTTGAAGAGCGAGGACTCAAACTGCCTGCCTCTGTCGGTTGTGAGAATTGCAGGAGTTCCAAAGCGAGACACCCAAGAGGAAAAAAGAAGGCCTCAGCCACAGTCTCAGCAGTTATGTCTTTGAGAGGTTGGGCCTCTGGCCATTTCGAAAAACGGTCAATCATTGTCAGGCAATAGGTGTAGCCATTTGATGGAGGTAGAGGTCCAATGAGATCCAGATGAACATGATCAAAACGTTGGGAAGGTTCTTGAAATGATGAAAGAGGTGATCTAGTATGACGATGAATTTTGGATTTTTGGCAAGCTAGGCAGTGTCTTGCCCACTTAGCTACATCTGATGAGATTGATGGCCAAACAAAACGCTGCTTCATCAAATGCACTGATCGACGTATGCCAGGATGGGATAAATTATGCATAGCAGAGAAAACATCTTGGCGATGCTGTTTTGGTATGTAGGGTCTGGCTGTGCCCGTTGATAGATCACACATAATTTCAGTAGACGAATTGGGAAAAGTTACCTTTTTGAGTTCCAAGGAAGTTCCAGATGCTATTAGGGTGTGAAGCTCCTGATCAGTCTGTTGTGTCTCAGCAATACAGTCATAGTCAATTTGACTTGGGAAGGTGATTGCAGAAACACGAGAGAGAACATCAGCAGCCATATTGTCAGATCCTGGAATGTGTACAATATTTGTGGTGAACTGAGAGATGAAATCCAGCTGACGGATCTGCCGTGGAGAACACTTGTCACTTTTTTGCCTAAAAGCATAAGTGAGGGGCTTGTGGTCAGTAAACACTGTGAAATCTCTAGCTTCCAGCATATACCGAAAGTGTCGGATAGCCGAGTAGATAGCAAGGAGTTCACGGTCGTAGGCACTGTAAGACTTTTCAGATGAAGTAAGTTTTCTGGAAAAGAAAGCCAATGGCTGTAGCTCAGAGTCCACAACTTGGTGAAGTGCACCTCCTATGGCATAATCAGAGACGTCCACATGAAGAGCAAGCGGGGCAGAAGGTGAAGGATGAGCAAGAAGTGCAGCAACAGCAAGAGCTGTTTTACACCTCTGAAATGCTGTAATTGCCTCAGAAGACCAGTTTAAAGGCTTTGAGTCCTTCTTTTACCTTTAGAACCTTTTAAAAATTCACTTAAAAGATACTGTTGTTCAGCTGCTTTGGGCAAGAAACGTCTATAAAAATTTAACAGTCCTAAAAAATTTTCTCAGAGAGCCAACAGTCTCTGGTTGTTTGTAATCAAGAACTGCTTGAACTTTGTCAGGCAATGGCTTAATGCCATCAGGAGTGATAAGGTGGCCAAGGAAAATGAGTTCAGTCGCACCAAATACACATTTAGAGATATTTAGTTTTAAACCATATGAGCTCAGTCTTTGGAATATAGTTCTTAAGTGAGAACGATGCTCCTCAGCATTTTCTGAGTAACACAAAATATCATCCAAGTAGACAAAACAAAAAGGAATTCCTCTTAGTACTTCATGCATGAATCGCATAAAGGTTTGTGGTGCATTCACAAGGGGTGGGTATATTCGTAAAGGGTATATTCGTATTCCAAATGGGTATATTCGTAAAGACCCCATGGAGTTGTTACAGCTGTCTTAGGAATATCACACTCAGCTATAGGGATTTGGTGGAATGCCTTAAAAATGTCTATTTTGGAAAATATCTTCTTGCCATGTAGTGCATGAGCAAAGTCATTCAAATAAGGCATGGGGTAGCTGTCGAACTCAGTAACAGAATTCAGCTGCCTGTAATCCCCAACAGGTCTAACTGTAGAGTCAGATTTGGGCACAACATGAAGAGGAGAACTCCAGGGACTTTTGGAAGGGAAAGTTTCAATAATGCCTTGAGCAAGAAGAAATTCAAATTCTACCTTCACTGCATCATACAGTTTGAGGGTGTAGCCTTCTAGGCCTGGCAGTGACTGGTGGGCCGTAGATATTCCGATAAGATGTTTTTAAAACTAATGTTTGCATCTACAGTGAGGATTGAGGGCTGTACAATATTTGAAAAAACACAAGAAGTGAAAAAAAAGAGAATTTCCACATCCACTAACCTTTTTTTTCTTAAGGTCGATTAAAGGTTGAAGTGCTTTAGAAAATCAGCACCAATTATAGGAGATGATACATCAGCAATTATGAAAGTCAGATAAAAAAGGTCGCCTCAGACCCAGGTTCAGTTCTTTACGGACCATACCATAGGCTGGAATTTTGGTATTATTAGCAGCAAATAAGGAGATAGTTAGACTGAGGTGATTTATTCATAGTTGGAGAAGGTGGGATGACACAGATTTCACTTCCAGAGTCTATGAGGAATTTCTGGCCAGACTTTGGTCTAATAAAAATAACCAGCTGGTATGTTGCGAGGGCTCTGCCATTCCAGCTATGACAGAGCTTACTCGTTTTTTTTGCACAAATGCACAAGGTGAAACACACTTGCGGGCCTGCTCTTTATAACGGCGATGATAGTAGCAGATGCCACTTCCTCTATTGACACTCCTAGAGCGTGAATGTGATCTCCGGCGGTCAGAACTATATCGTTGGTGGCGAGAAGAATTGCGCTCTCTTGTCAGTTCAGCAACTTGTAGAGACAGCTCTTGGATCTGCCTGGCGAGAGAGTCCATGGTTGGCTGAGCACTGCATGAAGATGACTGGGATGGCGGAGGAACAGTTTTGGATGCACAGATAGTCGAGGACGCACCAACAACCTCAGAAACCTTATCAGCGATGATAGCCAGTTTATCCAAAGACTCTGAGGATGCAGACAAAACAGTATGGATATGTGGTGGCATTCTTTGAAGCCACAAACTTTGCAGAAAGTCATCCTGGAGTTGGCCATTAGACAGCTCTTTCATTTTTCGCAGCAGGTGGCTGGGCTTCTCATCTCCTAGCTGAAGGTCAGTAAGCAGTTTCTTAATTTTTTGAGTCTCGAGTCGCTAAATTGGGTGATGAGCCGCTGTGAGGAGAGAGTGATATTTGTCACTGTTCGGAGGGCTTAACACAATTTCCGACACGTAGGAGAGAGTTTCACCATCCAGGTTCGCAACCAAAGCAGAATACTTAGTATCATCACTGGAGATACCACTGAATGTGAATGCATGGTCGCATTGCGCAATCCATAGACGAACGTTCGATTTCCAAAACGGCGGCAGCCGCAACGCAATACGAGCGACTTCAACGGTTTCACTAGTCATATTGTTGAATAAGCAGGAAGCGAAACAAATCTCCGAGCAGATGCTTCAAGTGGCCTTGAGGAGAAGGAGAAAAAAAAATCTTTCGCTACGTACTGATCATCCTTAGTAGAAGAATTTGTATTGCATTCGCCAGTAGAACAGAATAGCTTACGTGTTTTTAAGTCCAAAAGGGGTCACCACTGCCGCGTTGGGTGGTTAGGCATTCTTCACTACAACACGGTTGAATTAAATAACAATAATTATTTATTAACTTTAAAGATTAAATGAGTAATTAAGAGGTAAGCTTTCAAAAACTACAACACATGGAACCAGGCACGCTACAATAATTACAGATCAATTCAGTTCAGTTTTGGAGTCGTTATGTTGAGTTGTAAGGTCGCTGCAAGTTTTTGAGTACATTCATTAATTATTTATCGTACTTAAAAGGATACTAACAGTAGCGCGAAATTGAAATAAAACGTAGTTATATTTATTTTGATGATTTTGTTTGTAATCATAACGTATTACGATAAATTTGTTTAGTAATAAATGAAACAATCTATAATTTCTAAATATTTAATTTAAATTGCTTCAAACTGTGAAAAGAATTTTCAAAGAAATAAAGTATGTTAAGTTTACTTAAAGATACACACACATATTTTTTTTTTTTTTTGTTTTTTTTATTGAGGTAACATGTGAAATAAACACATAATTTTTCTAATATAATCTAAGACTGCTAAGAGAACCATTATTTTGTGAGATTGAATTTGAAAAGCACAAATTCTTTTTTCTTTTTGTATTTATTGCCATTTTAAGAGTGATTTGCGTGATACCTTCTTGATTAAGATCTTTTGCCCGGAGAATTTGAAAGAATATTTAATGCTAACTAATAATTAATTATGTGTATAATATTAATTATAAAAATACATAAAAATCGTATACTTTCTTTAAAATATTGTATAGCATTCTGTATCTACATATATATATATAAAGGAGAAAAGCGACCACTCACTCACTGACTGACTCCCTCACGATATCTCCGGAACTATTAAACCTACTGATTTGAAATTTGGTAGATAGGTTCCCTTCATGGAGTAGACATCAGCTAGGAACGGATTTTGCAAAGATCGAACCCCAAGGGGCGTTACGGGGGTTTAAGGGCGTTCTAGATAATTAGTTCCATTATTAAACTATTAGATGTGCAGTCTTGAAAAAAACTTGATACACAGATTTCTTTCATAAAGTAGAGATTCCTTACATAATGATTTTTACAAAAATCGACCTCCAAGGGGCGTTGAGTGCGCTTAAGGGGCGTTATCATAATTATTTCCATTTTTCAACTATTAGACGTACAGTCTTGTATATATAATTTGGTAAGCGGATTCTTTTCATAGAGTAGGATCTGCTACAAAATGGGTTTTGTCAAAATCGACTCCCAAGTGCCGTTGTACAGAATTAAGGGGCATTATAGGCAATTAACTCCTTTTTTTTTTAAACTATTAGACGGAAAATCTTGAAAATGAGTAAGAAGATTCCATTCATTGCGTAGAATCCGCTATAAGATGGGTTTTGTGAAAATTGCTTTCTAAGTGGAGTTGAGGGGCTTAAGGGGGCGTTATAGATAATTATTTCCATTTTTTAAACTATTAGACGTGCAGTCTTTTAAATTTGATAAACGGGTTCCTTTCATAGAGTGCAGATCCACTACAAAATGAGTTTTGTGAAAATCGACCCCCAAGTGGCGTTGTGGAGAATTAAGGGGCGTTATATAGGCAATTAACTCCTTTTTTAAACTACTAGACGTAAAATCATGAAATTGAGTAAGCAGATTCCATTCATTGAGTAGAGATCTTCTATAAGAGGGATTTTGTGAAAATCGTTTTCTTAGTGGCGTTGCGTGGCTTAAGGGCGTAACAGATAATTATTTCCGTTTTTAAACTATTAGACGTACAGTCTTCAAATTTTATAAGCGGTCCCTTTCGTGGCGTAGATATCCGCTACAAAATAGTTTTGGGGGAAATTGATCCCCAAGGGTTACTCAGGGGGATTAAGGGGCGTAATAGATAAATATTTCCGCTTTTCAACTAATATACCCACCTGCTTGAAAATTAGAAGGTATGTTCTGTTCCTGGAATAGGAGTTCCTTTTACAAAGAGTTTTTGAAAACGGACCCGCAAAGGAGAAAGATTACGAGGGATTAAGGCGTGTTATAGAAAAATTTCGGTTTTTGAATTTAACCCATTTACTCGAAATTTGTTGAGCACATTTCTTTAGTTGAATAGAATTCCACTAAGAATGGATTTAACGGAAATTAACTCCAGGGGGAGCGAGGAGAGTTATTGGGGCGTATTGATAGACAAAATTCCCGTTTTCGAACTGCTAAGACTATAATTATAAAATTTGGTTTGCATGCTTCCTTTGTTGAATTGAAATCAACTAAGAATGCTCTCAACGAGGTATTGATGATAATAAAATTCTATTTTTGTTCAGTTAGATACAGACTTGAAATTTTCCACTAATGTTTATTTTTTGGAATAGAGATCCACTGAAAGTTGCTTTGGTGAAAATCCACTTGATTATTAGGTTAAGTGAGCAAAAAAAATCTTTCTACTTCTATTTTAGATATAAATAGAAATTACATATTTTAATTTGTGTCCTTTTTATATCAAGCGGCAAGAGTTACAGCTATAAATTTATTTTTCAATACAATCGAATTATTAATGCTATATATCAATAATTCATGTATATGTAAACAGTATACATTTACACAACATCGTTAAATACCCAGTGAAGCGGGTGGGTAACGGCTAGTGCTTCTAATAAAGTTAATCAAAATTCATCTTTAACAATCTATAGCAATATTTAAAATATTTAAAAAAGGAAACAATAAGGATGTCAGAAATATTGCAGAAATTTGTTATAAAAAGCATTGAAGGAAAAGTCTATTTTTACAGAACAATAATAAATGTTGAAAATAAAGGTAATATTTCTTAGTTGCTCCTAGTAGTATAAAACTATTAATTAAAGTGATAGCAAAACGCATTACAGAAACAAAATTATGATAAACATAATTTATAAAGTAGATAAGTGATTTCAAACAAAACAGAAATGTGAAAAATTATTCAATAAGTAGTAAGGTTGTATAATCTTGAGTATTTTAATGTAATTAAGATATAAATTTAGTTAAATCATTTTACATTTCTTTTTTGATATTGTGGCTTTTGTCAAAAATTTTGAGATACCTTAGAAATTTCAAATTATTCTAGAAATGTTTTATTGTTCTGTTTAGTCTCAAAGTATTAAGATATTTGAAAAACAAACAAACAAGCATAATAATAATATTAATGTTTTATTAACTTATAATTAGAAACTACAAATTTAGAGTGTTGTGATTGTGTTCCTAGTTTTTTAAAAAAAACCTAAGAATTTTTGAAAGCTTACTTTTGGTGGAGATATTTTAATAATTTTGAAAAATAATTTGAAAGCCAAGCTACATTTTGTTCTAGAAATGAAAAACTAATATGTTTAAACAAACAATTAATTATAGAAAATCTGTTTGTATTAAATCAGAAATTTCATAATTCAGTCAGAAAATTTGAAAAGATTAAATGTAATTTTTTTGAGAGTTTAAAAAAAAATATAAAAGGCTAAAGATTATTTTTTTTTTATTTTTTCTAAATATTTCATGGAAAAAAATTAGAGTTTGCAATAAAAAATAGAAAACTTGAAAAAATTTGAAAAGTTAGATTCGATTAAAAAAGAATTTAGTTATTTTTTAATCCAAAATTTATAATTTTATTTTCAAGCATTTACAGAAATCCTTCCACACTGCTACAGAGAATTAAATTATATGACGCGGAATCGGAAATCGTCCCTCGGGAGGACCCGATGCTTTGTGCAAGCATCGAAATTGCAAAAGAAATGGTCTTGACTTTCCCTAACGTAGAGATAGTTTTAAAAATATTTTTAACAATACTGATATAGAATGCGTTAGGTCAGAGATCTTTCTCAGTTTTAACCCAGCACCTTCCGCGCAGGGTATGTCATCCCCTGCGCGTAAATCGATGTTACAGTTCTGAATGCATGAGCTCGTTTTAAATCTTCGTTATATTATGGCGTATTATTGTAGTTATGATGAAGAAATATGATATTTAAGTAATTTAATGGATACAGTATTTAACAGATATAGTACAACAGTATTTTCGGATGAAGAAATTCTGTTCGTGATTATGACAAGAAAGAATCAAATGATGAAGAGTATAACAGCAAATATGATTCCTCCACTAAAATCGATCCAGATTTAGAAGAGGGAGACACAGTTAGAAATACATGTATTATATGTATAGACACATAAACATTTGGGAAGAAGGTGACTTTAAAGGAGACAACTGGTACAGATCCACTTTCAGATGAATTAAAAAAAAAACCTATTGCTGGAACAATAAGAGAAAATGAAAAAGAAATTCCAAAATAATAAGACATAGTTGGTATACAGCTCTTCGATGAAATAACTTCATTCAAAGATGTTTTTCCTGGTAAAAAACAGCAAACTGAGATATTAGAAATTAAAGTGAAAAATGATCTTATTTTCTGTTTTCCCAATTTCGCTCTAGATTTGAGCATTTTTTTAACCTAACCTGTTTCTGTAGCTTCCGATGAAAGAAGTTTCAGTAAATTAAAAATCATTAAAAATTACTTGAGAAATAATATGGCGCAAGAAAGGCTTTCAGATTTGGCCATAGTCTCAATTGAATCCGAAATCTTAGAAAAAACTGATTTAACCGAATCTATTAATAAATTTGCTTCACAGAAAGCCAGAAAGGTTTTTTTATAGTTACAGTAAAATCTGACGTATAACGCCGTATAACACGCATACCGTTTTTTACGAACAAACCTGAAATGTATGTGCGCAATAACCTTGTGTTTTGAAGTCCTTTATTCGAATATTATTCCAAGCTTTGGTAAAAATAGTGTACTTTCAGAATTACAACTCTTTAAGTTCATATAAGAAATGTTATTTCTTTCACAGAAACAGTATTTCGATATATGTAAAGTTTGATCTTTTTCTATGCTCATCTTTTTTGTATTTTTAAAGCTCTCATTTTTATACCCGGCGTATAACGTGCAACCTTAAATTTCTATCTTTTTTTTTTGAGTTAAAAGCGCGCGTTATACACCGGATTTTACGGTATATTTTATTACTTAGTCTTTTTTAGTAGGACTGATTTATATACTTTTCGTTTAACGAGATTTGTGTCTTAGTGTTTATTTTAATTAGATTGTATTTTTTGAGTAAAATCTGTTGTTTTGGATTTATAATTATAAACTGTTTATTTTTATTTTAAAGGTTATATTTTTGCTAGTTTATTATTTTGTTAAATCATTTTGTTGCTATTATAACTTATTACCTGGCCAAAAAATGAAGTTCTGCACTTCAAATTTTATTTGAGTTATTATTAATGTGTTTTTCTTTTTATTTCTATATAAGTAGATGATTTTTTAACGTCAACGTTAAGTATTAGTCAAAATAGGAACAGTTTTCTAGGGGGCAGCGGCACATTAGGTGTTTGCACAAGGGTGGCCAATATCCTAGGATCAGCCTTGTATTTGAAAGGCATTGTTTGTAATTCCTACCTTTTTATAACAGTCCATATATAAATAAATATAAGTCACAATTTTCTTCTTTTATCATTAATATAATATACATCTATATATTCAGAAGAATTGCTCTAAATGAAAATATGATTTTATTTCAACTGCAAAAGTTAAAAAGATTTTGTACCAATATACACATAATTTTCAGGTGGCTGTTTAGAAAAAACTTGCTAAACCTGATTCAAATGTTATAAGGATTAATAAAATTTTACTAAAAATCGCAAATAATCAAAAATATATCAATATACTAAAATATTTTCCTCTTCTATTTTTTGTTTACA
Source organism: Trichonephila clavipes (assembly GCA_019973935.1). Taxonomy (NCBI): domain Eukaryota; kingdom Metazoa; phylum Arthropoda; class Arachnida; order Araneae; family Nephilidae; genus Trichonephila; species Trichonephila clavipes. The sequence goes on along the minus strand of BMAU01002190.1, from coordinate 12,300 downwards.
ATATAGTTGCAGTTCAACATTTGTTTTTTGTTTCATTAATGTTTTTCAAAATTAAATCTTAATTTTTATTTTATAAACATATAACGTATTTCTAATGAACTTGTATACATCAAATAAATAATGAAATATATTTATATCTTAAAATTCAAATAAATATTGAAAAAACATTGAAATTGTTCAGTAGTGAAGTTATAAACAATAAACGCACAATATTTATAATAGATTATTAGATGCACACATACTGAAACATTAGCATTATTCTCAACTAAGCATATCGTGAAAATATAATTTATTGCCTGGTTTATTGTAATTATCTTGAATGTAGCCAATAATATATAAACAGCCAAATATAACAACCCCGAAACAGAGGAGTTCGAATTCCAACACCGCAAATAATAGGAATAGGTGCCTCCAACGAAATCGAGTATTACTTGTCTGGCCTTATTTGTTCCTTTTATCTATTAGACTAACACTTGCGATACTGCAAGAGAAATTTTTGTAGGTTCATTTAAGCAACAATAAAATTGATGAGTTTCAAAAAGAGGCGAAAAATATAAAAGCAACCCATCTAGTTTGTTTGGTTCCTCCAACAAAATTAAGCGTGCGAACGGCTTCGGCCAATCAGATCGCAGGAAAGTGGTGCGACTGTTCCTTCGGCCGACAGATTCACTCTGTCGCCGTTCCAGCAGAATTGTCTGCCCATTTTATTTTTATCTTTTATAATTTATTTTTAAGTAAAATCATTAATTCGGCCCTTAATTCTAAAATTCTGATGAGGAGGTACGTCCCGTTCCGGGACAGGCACTCCGTAAGTTACATGCCACTTGCCACTTGCCACTTAGTTGTATAAGTTTCTGGCTCTGGCAACTCTGGACACAAGTGTTTTCTTTCCGTCTTGTATTCTTTAAAAATCTCGAGAAGTATATGTAACATGCTGGAAATATTTTTAAAAATACTTTTCTCAAAATCTTTGATTTCTATAGGCAACTAGAAAAACTTTGTTAATTTTAAGTAAGTACCTTTTATTAATACATATTTAGCGTGTCATTGTCAAAATTGCACGTTTGACTAAACGAAAAGCACATTAACCATGCGCGATTCTGTACGTATGCAGCGTTCGGGTTAATGTTTCCCGATTCAGTGAACTAACCTTTCTTGCAGTAAATGACAGGAGTCATTAAAGGGCTCAAGTGTAGTACAGGGGTGGGGTGGGGGCACTTTGGATTTGGCGATTTTTATCTAAATATCATGGTGAGGTATCGAATTCATATTCTATAATAAATAATTCAGATAAAATTACCTTGGCGACCACTTTTAGTCGCTAAAAAAAAGGACTGCGCCAAGTGGCTCCCCTACACTACATTTTAACTCCATTTAAGAAATGGAAACAGTAGTAGTGCAAGTTTAAAAATAGATCTAGTAATGTAAAGCATCCATAAAACTCTAACAGAAAAATAAAAAAATAATACCTTTATTTACAATTTGAACAGTAATACTTACATGAGATTTGCTAATGTGATGCTTAAAATTGTAGCATAACATATTAGTTTTGTTGTCATTGCTTTATGGACAGAGCCCTCACCTTGCTCCTTTGATACAGAATGAAGTATTCTCGGTAGATCCTGATGGTACATTTTCCATTTCTCTGTATTCATTTCATTATTTTTACTGAGTCCTCACTTTTTGCTAGGTGTGGTCTTGCTTCAATGCATGGAAAAAAGAGGGATTTTCCAGTTCCAAAATTGGCCTTAGTTTAGACAATTTGCTTTCGTTCCATACACTATGGATACGAGTCCATTGTACAAATGCATTGCATGCAGAAGTATCAAGCATGATATGGGATACTATCATGGGCCAGCAATTTGTTTTTCTTTTACTAGCATATGTTTTTAAAAGTTGATCAAGAGTATCCACAGCCCTTTCAGTTGAATTATATTCTAAAACCATTAATGGTTTATTTTTGTCAGGTCTGTTGCCAACATCTTTGCCATAATGCAAAGTGGGTTAAATTGTAGTATGGTGGGGGCCTTGACACTGTCAATTTCTTTTGGTGACCAATATTGATCACCAACTTTTAACTTAACAATAGGTATCCAGAAGCCTGAAGGAATTCATTATATCCATGATATTTATAAAAATCGCCAAATCCAAAGCTCCCCCCCATACTATACTTGATCCTGCAAGGTGCTAATAAGAATAACAATCTAGTTCTCTTATGGGATGTAGCTCACAACTGCTGTATTCTCTGTAAAATAATGGGATGTGAAATTCTTTGTGTGGCCTTTCTTTGAGAAGTTTTGATTTACTTTTTCTAATGGTGCCAAACATAGTCATTTTCCATCTTAGAAGAAGTTGTCTTAAGTTGTAGGATGTGAAAAAATTCTTATGTAATAATATATTGTTTCCCGGATATCCACAAGTAAGATCCCGCACAACTGGCATTCCCTGATTTTTTTTTCTCTGGCATTCCATATATTGATCCTGTATTTAGATGGCGGTATATTCTGTTTTAAAGGACATTGCACATGAAATCTAATTAAATGTTCATCTACATTAAAATTTTCATTTGGATTATGTAAGTTTGGTTGAATTTCTACCTGCCCTCGCAGCTAATTTATCCAAATTTCTTCTTTCTTGATGAGTGGATTTATTATCAAAACTAATAACTCTCAATGTGGTGCAAAATGTTTAAATGAAAATAGTTACATGAAATATTTTTATTTTAATTTCCATTGGGGCTGCAGAATGGTATTTACCATTGTAGACCTACCACATCCCCTTTGAACTGGTATTTTTTACTGCACCACCATATAGGTGGAATACCAATAGCTACAATGTAATTTTTGATGCCTATGTTCCTCCCTAGAGGGAGCCCTCTGAGCTCTGACCATGCAAAATGGAACTAGGAGTTTAATTTAGCCGAGGGCACCCATGGCAAACAGGCACTCTAAGGATCTTTAACATGCCGCATAATCATATGACATTTAATGCTGTCGATTTTCTGCTTCATGAAAATCCACCAACTTAAGCTGGCATTGAACCCGCAATTTTTGGAGTACAAAGCCAGTGACAAACCAACTACGCCTCTCAGCTGGCTTGTATGAATTATATTTCTGTTAGTTTTTTTATACCATAAGCTTTTTGTTGATTCTCTTTATGATTTATTAACACCAGCTAGCAATAATAATCCAATATATTTCTTAAAGTTTTACTTTCGATATTTTCCACAAATCTTTTTTTCTTTCTTTAATATTAGTCATTTTCATGATTTTGTTTTCAATTGTAGAATTGAATACTACCTCAAATGCACTTTTTTACCTCAATTAACCTTGCTGCTGCATATCTTGTAGCCCTTGGAGTAGTTTTTATATTAGCAGTTGTTGATTTGAGAAAAATGTGGCAGCATGTTGCTTCCACTTTATCTCACTATTCTTTGACTGAATACTGTCTATATAGTTCATTTATATAGTCTTTATCATTATCAAAATCATTGTTAGAACTTTCATTCTACGTTTATAACTTGTATGATTTTCATACTCTGATATTTTTCACTGTCAGAAGCTTCTATTAGTTTAGCTACATTAGGGTTCTCTCACACTCATAGGCACAACTCTTTTACAGTATATCAGAAAGTGACATACTGAAGAAAAAAAGGAATGTTGCAATAAGAGCAAATACTATACTGTCAAAATTAATTGGGGCAAATGGTAAAAAATAATTTTTTCTAAACCCCGCTAGCTTTTAATCATTACATATCTTAAGCGGACAGAAAAATCTCCATATTAGTACAAAGTATGTCTTCCTATAGTAGAAATGACCGTCAGATCTTAACTCGTCTTGGTATTGACTCCATTAGTGCAGCTCATACATGTTCTTGCCTTCATCATTGTGGAACTATGTGTATATAGCACTTTTGGTTGAATCCTAGGAGGACCCACTTTTGGTCGCCGAATTTTTTGTCGCCAAATTTTGAGCGATAAAGGTTACAAGATGGTAACCCTTCCATTTCATCAAAAAATTTGGATTTTCAAATCACCGAAAAAAAGGCAACCCTAAAAAAAGTGCAACGTTTTTCGCCTTTTCCAAAAAAACATCATTTTGACATTTGATTTCGCTGGAGAAAGTTTGCTCTCCACCGGTTGTTGTTAAGAATGGCGTGTGAAAGGAAATTACTTGAAAGCGAGGCTACGACTGGTTTCTTTGTGCTCCTGGGCACAAAGGGGAAGAAAGAGACGTTAGAATGGTGTATGAAAGCTAATTTAATTGCTTCTTGTTATGAATGTCCGAGGTGTAAAAAAAATATGCATTTGCAAGTGTGAAAGGGAACGGTTGACGGCTACGAATGGCGTTGCCGTAACCATTCGAAAGATAATCACCACGACGTCGTTCGGAGTGTGAGAAAGGGCACTTGGTTTAGCGAAAGCAAACTTGCTATAACTATTATCTTGCGTTTGACAAGATATTGGTTTGGCAAGAGCATGAATGTGTTCGTGGTGAATTACTTGAAAGTTAATAAGAAGGGTAAAGGGTCAATTTGATTCTTACCTTGCGGAATACATGTGGCGGCGATCTAACGGTCACAAGTTGGTGGATGAGAATTTTCATAAATTCCTTGCATCCATCGCAAGGGTGTATGCACCAACAGATCATGACGAAATGCAAGCGTAAGGTAAGTGCTTTTTAACATTTTTTAAAATGATTTATTTCATGTATTTCTTCGATTTTATCTTTGCAAAATGCCCCTTTCGTCCCTTTTTAAAAATGTAAATCATGTTGTACACACTGGTTTTAGAATGCTTTTTTAAAATGAATTTCATTGCTTTCTCCGTTTTTTTCTTTATATAATGATTAATTTAATGTATTTATTCGATTTCATCTTTGCGAAACGCCCATTTCATCCCTCCCCCCTCTCTGACGCATGCGCTTCCCAAGAGTTTTTCGTCATTGACGCCTTTTTGAAAACCTGCAATTTGGCGAAAACTTTTTGGCGCCAAAAACAACAGTGGGTCCTCCTAGGATTTTACTGTTTCAACTTCACTTCGTCTAACTACACTTGCATTTTTCATGCAGGGATACAAATCATTTCATCTATGAAATTCACCTTCTTCCAGTTGTTGACAATCCATGATGGATATTTTTAGCCTATGTTTAACATGTTTTTATCATGTTCTGAGTTAGAAATTGCTTTCTCCTCAGTCTTCATGCTGTATGGCTAACTTCAAGAACAATTTTCTGTACAGTCGAGGTACTCAATTCAACACCATAATCCAATAAATCCCTTTGAAGGTCTGTGCTTGTTTTACTTTGATTTATTTTGCCATTTCTTATTAGAATTTTATCAGTTCTTGGAGTAATTTTCTATTTGAACCCACATTTTCCTTTTCTTTTTAGACAGTCTTAAAATGTTTTTAAAATTCTTGAAACACTTGACTCACACTAACTACCATATCTGTATCTCTCAACACTCATAGATGTGTGTTCGTTAAGAGTGATTATCTTAGAATGCTTCTCCTCAGAGTAATATCTATCTCTGAACAATCAAAAGTAACGTGTTACGTGGAACGCAAAATTATAACCACCAGCTAAATCACTAAAAAGCTCACAACTGAACTACTAATGTACTAAAACCAATCAAAGAAGTAAATTATAGTCAAGGATGATCCGTCACATTACTTCTGGGCAGATATAAGGGGTTTGAGGTGGTTCGGGACATAACTGGTAATCACATACCAGCTCAGACAAGGAAAAAATGTTTGTCCCAATTATTTCAAACAGTATAGTAGATTAGCTTGGCAATCATATAAACTTTTTTACCTTGCAGGTGCTCTCTTGTCATGGGACCAGACACATACGTCAATGAAACAAGTTTCAAAAAATAATAAATTAGAGAAAATAGTATTATTTTCTTTTGAATTATTCAAAACAAAAGTGCACATGTATGAGTAAAAAAAAATGTTTTTGTATTGATCATACTGATTCAAACAATACATTAAGATATAAATTAAAAAATATTCCTATGAAATACTAGTAAACATAAATTCCTCTAAAAGTACATATTTATATTTTTCACCAACAGTGTCAAAAAGTTTTGTGAAAATATCCCTAAAATATATTTTTTTATGAATGCATAAATTTTATTTTGGGTCATATAGACCTAAACAGTATATCAGGGTTAAAAGTACATTCTACAAATGTAAAATTTCTTTTTAATGTTTCATTTGAAGAACAAAGTAATTTTTTTAATGCCGATAATTTATTTTTTTTAAATGACACAGATCTTGAAGGTTAAAATTGTTTTTTGTACTTAGTATTATTGCAACCATATGGGCGACATTAAATGAAACGAAGCACATGGTTACCAATTCAGCACATGCAAAATCGAGTTTGCCAACTTGGTGAGTTATTTTGAACATTGGCATTCTTGCGATAATACATAAGTATCAGAACATTTTAAATACATTTTTTTTAAGTTTTGTGAGATTCCAGTTTAATTGCCTATCTGGTCATTTGATCTTGGATTTAAGGTTTTTTCTTTCATTACTGTACAGCAGGGGTGGGCAGACTTTTCTAGGATACAGGCTACTTCTAATTTTTTCAAGGTGTTTTGGACAAGGAGGGAGAAGGGTCCAGGGGTCCGGACTCTTTCCTATAGCTCTTGAATTTTCCCCCCTGATTGATTATAATCCCATGTCTGTAGTGCGTAAAATTTGTAATTAAGTTTTGTTATATTAATAACTTTTTTAATTATTAATGTTGATTATTTATTTAGTAATTTATTTTTTACTGTTTTTTTTGTTCGTGACAATCGACAAAATCAAAAAAACATGTTTGACTGCACATTGGGGTATGATGCGAGATTTGTTGACTTTCAACCCTTGACCCCCCACCACCAATTCCTTGAAAAATTCTTATGTGTGCCAATGTCCAGGGTCACAAGTGTGGTGAGGTAGGAAAGGATCCATAGTATTTTAATAATAAATACAAAATTATTACTTAGTACTTACCTACAGAACTAAAATAAAAAAGAACTGATACTTTTACGAGTAAAACCGCATTTAAAGCAAAACGCATGATGCAAACATAATAATAATGCAGCCATAAATATAATATATCAAATGATGCATTTATTATCAAGCAATTCAAAATACATAAAAAAATAAAACATTTTCATTTTGTTCATTTTCGTTGTTGCAGTTAGTTGAAGACTTAGTCCGCATACTTCAGACAATCTTAAATATTTCCGTGTATAATTACTAAATGCTAAAATCTTCAAGCGATCCCCCCTAAATATCTTGGCAGTCCACCGGTTGATTGGGATCGCCGTAATGCCCACCCCAGCTGTGCAATGTATTTTTTTTCCTTAATTTCTATCTTTATTACCAAATATTTATTTATATAATATTTTTTTTTCTTTGGTATTAAAGGAACGATAGAAATAAGTATAGATGACGAAAGTAAAGCAATTTCTGTTCTTCCAAAATGGAGGAATCTAACATCTTTTTCCTCAATTACATCATGGTCCTAGAGGTGCACAAAAGATATTCTCGAAAGAAAACTTACAAAGCACACTAACACATAAGAGATTAGAAAGTTATGTTATTTTCTTGCTGTAGTTGCTGGTAATCTTTTTGACATGAGAGGTTTCTCTTTCCAAAGAAGTTGACTTCTTTATACAATCACTGTCACTTTTGACCACTGTCAAAAGCCAGAATACCACCTTTTGCAGAGCAGATTGCTGCTAGAAGTGCAGGAAGAAAGTCAATTAGGTTCCCGAATGTGTTCGCTGGGATGTTGAGCCATGCCAGCTTTAGTGCCATGGCTGGGTGCACTATGTTACATGGATGAGGATCCATGGCACAAATAACTCAATCAAGGTGGTCCCACAGATTCTCGATTGAGTTAAAGTCAGGTGAGTTTGCTGGCCAGGGGAGAATGGTAAACTCATCCTGGTGCTCTTCAAACCATGCACATACACTGACAGCTGTATGACACTTCACATTGCCCTGCTTGTAGATGTCATCATCCTGAGGAAAAACAATGTGCATATTGGGGGGACATGGTCCATAAGGACAAATGTGTACTTGTATTGATCCATCATCCACCTCCAACCGAGACCGTTCCAGCAATGGTTGCAGGGTGTTTGCTTTCAGAGAGTCCACGCCATATATGCCAACGTCCATCTGTCTGACGGAGCATAAAACATGATTTATTGGAAAACATGAAATGTTGTCACTCAATGAATGTCCATTTACAGTACTTGTATGCAAATTCCAGCCGTCATTGCCAGTGAACAGCAATCAGCATAGGTGCATGAACCAGACATCTGCTGTGAGGGAACAGCCAGAGCAACGTTCGCTGAACAGTAGTTTGGAAGACACTGTTGGTAACCCCTTGATTCTTCTGGGCGGTCAGTGGCTCTAAGGTAGTACATCTATTTGCCCTAATGCATCTCTGCAGCTGTCATCCATGTCATGGCCTGTGGTGCACCACATTTGTCTTTTCACTGATTTTGGACACTATACTTTTACCACGACAGCACGCAAACAGTTCAGAAACTTAAGACATTTCAGAAATGCTTCCACCCTTGGTCCGGAAACCAATGATCAGGCCCTTTTGGAATCGGGATAAATCGCTCCTTTTCTGCATTATGCCAACGATTGCAATGTTTTCCGAAACCCTCACATACCCTTTATTTACGCTCAACTTTGCCGTGCTTTCACCACCTTCTGTGATTGGCTATTTAATGTCAAAAGTAAATGGTGGTCACATTAATGTGACTGGACTGTATATGTTTGGATTACTTCACATTCTTTTTATGTGAAAAGAAACTTTTCCTTTGAACATTTGTAGCTGTATATTTGTGAAAGATGTTATGTAATATGCAACAAAGAAAGCTTTTTGCTTTGTGCTGTGCCATTTTAATTTTTAAAATTTTCTTTTCAGCTCTGTAAAAATAACTGATTAAGATTTGTTCATGAAAAGAATACTACCATATTGATACTTAACATATGGACATCATTGCAGCCAAATTTGCTCTATGCAAATTGTGCCACTTCCCACCAAACTGATTTTTCTTCAAATAAAATGCAAGAATCTGTTTTTGTTGTTCTTTTGCTATTGTGATATGATGCTAATTTGGTTGGGGGGCTGTTAATATGAAAGCACCCAATATTCTGTAGAATATTTCATATTTTCATTTTCTTTTATATTGAATTTATAAATTAGGAAATTGTAATTAAAGATATAAATGTGTATAAAATTGGTACTTTTTAAAATTATTATTTAAAATATCTTTAGTGAGCCTTATTTCTCTTTTTGCTTATGCCGAACATACAAAATTTGGTTTATTAAATATTTTTTAAAGTTGCAACATAATTCAGTAATTTTAGATTGATTGAATATTAACGTTGCATTGTTCAGCTACACGAGAGCTTTTGGCGACGGACCACGTAATTTTGAACCATGGTCAAGTAATGTGGATGACACCTGAGCTGGCACCTCCTTCTCCTAACTACCACACCACACCAACGGGAGGACGTTTCAGCTCTCAACAGATTTAATGTGCATCGCTGCCCTACACAGCGGGTCTTTAGTGGTATCAGTAATTTTAGAAGTTACAGTGTTTGTTTCTTTTAATCTTTTATTTCTTTTGCCTCTTCCTTATTCTAATAATTTTAAAATAATCATTATAAAAATATACTTTATCTTTTTGTTGAATGCATTATAAGATATCTAGAAAATTGCATGGTATTCAGTCCATAAAGGTCTATGTGTTACATATTGTATGTTATAGTATTCCCTCTACAGTCTATTTTTTAATACAGTACTTTCTACAAAACGTTTATAAGATTTGAAGAAGAAACAGCTGCAAAAATTTGTCAATAGTGTGGAAATAGATGATTTAATAAAACAAATTTTTTAAAGAAATTGCTGGCAAAAGAATGATATTTTAAAGATCTCCACATAATACAATTTAAAAATTATTCTTCTCTCATATTATTCAGTTTGTTGAATGAAGTGATCAAAATTAATGAAGCTATTTAACTAATTGCAGAATGACTATTTAATTTTGTTCTCAGTTGAACAAAAACCTGCAAAATATTGCAATTTGTTTCAGAAACAAACATTAGGAAATAGAACCAAGTTTGACAAGAATTTTAGAAGGAAAATATTATTGAAGGAAGATTAATAATTTGATATCGCTCAAAACTTGTTACAAAAACTGCAGCAAGGAATCTTATGTAAAAAGTGAATGTAAGGATTTAATATGTTGTGCTGAATTAGTGACAACTGTAGAATACATGATCAAACAGGTGAAATGTAATAGAAAAAAAAGTTACTTAAAACATAGCGGTAAAGAACTATTAATCTTGCATCTATATATGATTCATTTCATTCAATTATTCCATATCTGAATCATACTTTCAAACCAACCTGAGATATTTAAGAAAAATGACTGAAGCTATTTTCCAGATTTTTTTTACATTCAGTAATGATTGAATAATTGAAATTTATAATTTTTTGCTTCTTATGTGATATGAGTAGTAAACTAAAAGTTAAGTATCTCATTATCCTATATTATTCATTATTGCACATTTTTTACTGTTACTTTTTTAAAATTATGTTATTATTCATACTTCCCTAAACACGTACTTCAAAATTTTGGTTGTAAAGCACACTTTGTTTTGAGGTTAACTTAGTGCCAAGAGGACCAAATGCAAGTCATCCCATTGATGTGATGTGGAAGTCTAGAAGAGGGAGGGGGTACCACACACAGCTCAAGCATTATCCTAATTGATTAGAGTTCAAAACAATGAGGTTGGTCATCAGTTGCCCATGTATTGCTTTGTGATGTAGATTAACATTCTCTCACCTTTTTAACCAAATGACCATGATCAAATGCTCATGGTCAGCTCTCTTACTTTAAAGTTGTGAATCTAATGCATGATGCCAATAAATATCCTCGAAAAAAGATGACATGGTGTTGCGCTTAATATTAGTTGGGAATTACAATTCCTGAAAAGGTTATGCAAGTAGGGTGTCAGTTCTGGTACCAGTTTTTGGACTTGAATAGGGTTTGAAATTATAGTGTTCACCTGAATAACACTTGTGGTGCTTCTAAGAATGTCTTAGCACATAAATCAATTATAATTTTTATTTCCAAAAATACTTGTTATTTAAATTGCAATTTTGAATAATTCACATTACTATTTCTTCTAAAATGGTTTTACTGATACTTAATTCCTTTTGTCACAGGATTTCTTTTTAGAATATATACCTTAAAACCTTAGTAAAAAACTATCAGTTTGTCTTCGTCTCTTTTACACTTTATCTCAGTGTAAATTGCATTATTACTAGAAACTGACACTAAAATTCCATTCATTTCTTCTAACAAAATTTGAGAATTTTTGTAAATTCTGAAAAGCCCTTATAAAAATTATGATGAACTTTTTAAAACTTACTGCTTAAATTATGAATTATTGTACTTTTTGTAATGTTCATAAACTAATTATTGTAGATTTTGTTAATAAAAATGGTATTTGAAGCTTCATTTAATATTTTGGCATTGGCCTGTCTTTATCCTTTTCCAAATTATAAGATTTCTGTCATCAACCTTTAAATTCATTAATATGAAATTGCAGATTTTGTGTTATTACTTTCTGAAAATTCACTTAGGTAGCAGTCTTTCTAAAAATCAAGTAAAGTCAATCTATATTCTTTCATCTCAGTTTGGCAGTACAGGAAAGGCTACATTGTATAAATCCCAGCCATTACCATAGAAATTGGGTTACACTGAGAGAAAAGGCTACTATTACCAGTAAAATTTGGCAAAAAAAAAAAATTCTGCAAATTTATTTGTTTAGTTTTAAGTACTTATATTTAATTCTATTAGCTCATTTATTACACCTGTTAATGAAACAAAAATTTCCATTATACATGTAAAAGCTTTTGTGTTTGTTTTCTTTAATACATTAGTTTATTATAATATAAATAATTATATACACACAAAATACATGGGAATATTGTTTAGGTACTGTCTTAAGATGGAATGAAGCATAAGAAGGGAATCGTAAAATTTATGAATATCAAAAATTAGTTATCTTTTATAAAACTTGTAGTTACATGAAAAAATACCTTAATGCATATATATATTTTTTTTTCTCATATATATATACTAGCTGCATGGCCCGGCTTTGCACGGGCTTTCTCTTCCCTCATGACGCCAGCAATTATGTGTGTGTTTGTACGAACGCAATGTGAGTGATTTCTAAAATTATTTCATTAAAGTTCCCTTTTTCG
>BMAU01002189.1:0-89734 GCA_019973935.1 Trichonephila clavipes | reverse complement strand
GTTTCACAAATTCTCATATCCATAAGGTCGTTTTCCTCCGGTGAGGCGGACCATGAATTTACTCAACACACACACACAGTAAACACACGCAGTGGACTGTAATATTTTTAATCTCTCTCTCTACTCCGTACACAACCTCTCAGAGTGAGTGTTACACTTACACTGACGTTTTTCTTTACAAGCCGCTAGAGGGCGCTGTTCATTAACAGAACTAACACACCTCTTCTCTGCTCCTCTGTGTTGGACAAATTTACAGATCTTGGAGTTTTCTTCTTTGGATTTCCAAATTAGAAACTCTTCATTGTTTTGAAATTTCAGATCTTCTTTTTCGATTTTTAAGTCATGTTCCATTTCAATATGGTAATTTAATTGCTCGGTGTTTTTACTTAAAACAGGACACATTGGACATTGTAGTGTTGCTTTGTCACTTATTTCCTGTTCGTGAACTTTCCGCAAATGTCTATTTAAATTAAACTTTTTTGGAAATATTTTTTCACAAAAAAATGCACTTGTGTGCATTGTTTTCCATTTTTATTCGAATTGAAAAAATGGGATCGTTAAAAATTGCTTGGCAATAGAAAATTGATTAAAAATAAAAATCTACACTGACACTAACAGAATTCAATATAAGAATGCCTTAAAAATTATAATAGCCGATAGATGGTGCCACTTATGCGAATTACCGGAGGAGTCCCGCTGTCGGACAAGCCGGTTCCGACAGCGGGCTCCTCCAGTTTAACTATCTCTGCTGTCATTAAATCTGTGCTTACTTTTATAACAATATTGTTAGTACCTCTATTTGCAGTAAAGAGTATTGTTTCTGTCTTGTTTATATAATTCTGTGTTTATAATATAAGATTGCTTTTTTCTTTGCCCTTATTCTTAAAATTTCAATCATTATTGTATATAAATATAAAATATATTATGTATCTGTAGACTTTATTGCCGAGACTTTTGAGACTTGATTATTTTCAGATCTTAAATGTAATTTTCTTATAACAAGATAATTGATATTAATGATTATAAATTTTAGTTTTAGTCAATATAAATGATTTTATTAAAAATTTTTAATATTAAAACTAATTATAAGATGAATTGATTGGTGTTTAAATTTTCACAATATAAACATTACAATAAATCTAAGTATTTCTCAGCTATGTTCAGATTTATTCAGGAACATTGAAATTCAAACACAATTTCGTGTTAAAGCACATAACTTTAGTTTTAAAATAATTGGAATTAGAATTCATTAAAAAAATATAAGTAAATAAAAATGTTTTTTTTCTTATAATAATTATACAAATTAACAAATTTAGAACTGCAGATTTGATAAATTTATGTATTCATTGCTTTACATAATAAAAATGATTTTTATTAAACTTATCAGCGATAAGAATCAAGATTAAGTCAGATTAAATAGTTCAGATTTTAAGAGAAATAAGTTTAATAACTTCATATTTATTCTGAATTATAATTGATATTTACTTTTCAAATTTTATCCAACTTTCAAGTTTCCTAAAAAGTTTAAAAATAATTATAACTTTCGAATTGCAAAGTGAATAAATTTATATTCCAAGAAATCGCGTCTATTTATAATTTTAGTTTTAATCCATGTACATTTTTTTAATGAAAATTTCTAATTCTACAATTAATTATAAGCTGAAGTAGTGTATAACTAATTTTTCATTATATAAACGTTACTATAAATATATTTATTTCTCAGCTATGCTCCTGAATGAACCAATTTTCCAGAAACATAATTATATACAATTATGTGTTAATTCGCGTAATTTTCGTTTCTAAAGTAATTGAAATTTGAATTAGTTTTAAAAAAAACTTTTGGAAAGTCATAGATATAAAAATAGTTTCAATTGTTACCGATAGATGATGCCACGTTTAAGAAATGTACATTACTGGAGGAGCCCCGCTGTCGGATCGGTTTGTTCGGGAGCGTGCGTCTCTGACCACTAGACCACGGAGGAATCGTGAAAAGAGGTAAAAAAGCATTTTAAGATGAAAGATGCGAAATTTTGGGAAAGAGAATAAATACATGAAGAGGGGATCTGAGAGAATATTTCTAGGTCAGTTGAAATTAGGATCAGGGATATATTTTTCAATATCATAGATCGAGAGATTATTAGAATTATCAATATTATGAAAAAAGTTAGTTGCAATCTCTCTTTTTAATAAATTGTCTTATTGACAACATTTTACTTACGGCTCTGAGGTCAGTGTTCCTCATGAACCATCGAGCATTTAAGATTTGACGAAGAATGATGCTTTGAGAAGCTTCAATTTGATTAATATGAGATCTAGCTGCATGTGCCCAGATTGGGGCGGCATACGTTAAAATTGGTCTGAGAATCAGTTTGTAGATAAGCAGTTTATTTTCTCTGCTGAAAGCAGAGTTTCTTGCAATTAAAGGGTTTAATTTTACCGACCGATTGTTTAAATTTATTTCTTACATATGTTATGTGTTGTTTGAAGGTCACATGATTATCTAGAACAGGGGTGGCGAACCTTTTTGGGTCAACGTGCCATTTTTTCTAAAAAACCATTTAATGAGTTATAGGCGTGCCATCAAATAATTTTGACTTGTGATTATTGAAGAACTAATAAAACTAAATACGAACAAATCAAAATTCTTTATTTAATACCAAAAAATACATTTTGCACCGTATAGTAGGAAATGTTTTAGTTATACTTTTAATTTAAATTAAAATAACAGTGTGATTTCTGCTGTTGTAGATTAGATGACAAATAACTTATATCAGGATTATAAGATGTTACTTTTAGTAGAATGCATGCTGAATTAGAGTCGTCTGTTAAACTGTTTCTAAGCGAGTCTTTGATGTTATTTTTATCTCTGAAAATAATAACTCACAGGCATAGGTAGATGAAAATATGGTTAATATAGCATACGCCAACTTCTTCAAACAGTTAAATGCGTCTGGAATTGAATTCCATGTTTCTAAAATTTCGTTACTGGTATTTTTACTTATATTGCTTGTCAATCTTTCTGCTTCAATCAATTCCAACTTTTTCCTTGTTTCAAAAAACTTTTGAATCCATATTGAACTAGACTAGAAATCAATCAGTTGCATTTCAAGTTCAATTTCCAGCCAATCGAATTGAGACAAGTTCAGTTTATAAAACGAAATCACATCAGGGTACATAATAAATTTGATCGTTTCCGACAATTCCTTGAACTGAGAAAATCTCGCTGAAAATTCTTTGATTAAAGAATCCACTATGGAAATAAAGCCATCAATAACTTTTTCTTCATTTCGTTTCTCTTGGGCATCTAAATCTTTGATATTTTTTTTTCAAGTTTGGGAAGTACTTGTAGTTTTTTGTAATAATATCGTTTCTGAAAACATATAGTTTAGCTTCAAAAGCGCGAATGAGATCCATCATGGCGGTAACTGTTTTATTCGGGCCTTGAAGCTTTATGTTCAATTCATTGAAATGTTGGCATATGTCTGTAAAAAACATCAATTTTAAAAGCCACATAATATCCATCAACTGTGGGTATTGTTCAATTTTGCTCTCATTTTGTAGAAACAGTCTGATTTTATTCCAAGCAATCAACAAATCTTTGAAGTACGTTCCCGCGGCTCAACCAGCGAACATTGTTATAAAGGGTGTTTTTTTAGAGGTATAGAACTTTAAATTGCAATAAAACAACGATGTATTATTCGATTGACATGAATTTTTTTTTATTCGAAAGATAATCTTGTGGCATTACATTTTAAATGATTTCTGGCATATGACTGCCACGGCTGGCTCGGATGTAGTCCAATCTGGACGTCCAATTTTCGATGACTTTTTCCAACATTTGTGGCCGTATATCAGCAATAACACGGCGAATGTTGTCTTCCAAATGGTCAAGCGTTTGTGGCTTATCCGCATAGACCAATGACTTTACATAGCCCCACAGAAAATAGTCTAGCGGTGTTAAATCACAAGATCTTGGAGGCCAATTCACAGGTCCAAAACGTGAAATTAGGCGGTCACCAAACGTGTCTTTCAATAAATCGATTGTGGCACGAACTGTGTGACATGTTGCACCGTCTTGTTGGAACCACAGCTCCTGGACATCACGATTGTTCAATTCAGGAATGAAAAAGTTAGTAATCATGGCTCTATACCGATCACCATTGACTGTAACGTTGTGGCCTTCATCGTTTTTGAAGAAGGATTCCACCAGCCCATAAAGCGCACCAAACAGTCAGTTTTTCTGGATGTAACGGTGTTTCGACATACACTTGTGGATTAGCTTCACTCCAAATGCGGCAGTTTTGTTTGTTGACGTAGCCATTCAACCAGAAGTGCACTTCATCGCTAAACAAAATTCGCTTATGAAAATCGGGAACAACGGCAATCTCGTTTTGGGCCCATTCGACGAATCTACGCCTTGCTTGATCATATTTAAAATGTAATGCCACAAGATTATCTTTCGAATAAAAAAAAAATCATGTCAATCGAATAATAAATCGTTGTTTTATTGCAATTTAAAGTTCTATGCCTCTAAAAAAAACACCCTTTACATTATTAATCCATTATACACCGAATTGACTTCATCCAACAAAGCATCAAACTTTCGTTTATTTAAAGCCTCCGACGATATGAGGTTGACTATTTTTGTGACTTAAGTTATTACATTATCAAGAGGTGTTAAACCACTCTTTGCACATAAGGCTTGTTGGTGAATAATGCAGTGGCATTCAAGAATCGAATGTCCTACGTTTGTTTTAAATAAAGAAATGAAACCATTTTTTTTTTTTGCCTATAGGCAAAAAAAATGGCTCCAAATATGGTATACCATATTTGGAGTATCATCAGTGGTTACTGAAACAATTTTTTTCAAATCAATTTCTTTCTCAGCAAGCGAATTTTTTACTGCCGTACAAATATCTGTGCCCTTTGTAGTTGTTAACAACGATGTTATCGCAATTAATTCTTCCTTAATGATGTTTCCTACTTAATATCGAGCAAAGACAGCTAAACGTGCCGATTTAGTAATGTCAATACTTTCGTCAAGACATAGCGATATAAAAGGAGCGGAGTTAATGTCATTTTTTTTGTTGGTCTGTAACATTTTCTGCCAATTTCAAGATTCTATCTTTCATTGTGTTTCTAGATAGAGGAACATCTTTGATGCGCTGAATTATCTTATCTTTATTATCAAAATCATCAAAAAGTGAGGGCGCAGATGCCAACCAAGCTTCCTTCAAAAACTCTCCCTCTTGAAAAGGTTTTCCATGCCGAGCAATGGCATTTGCAGCCGAGTAACTTTCCGCACTTGTGTGACAATTTTTGCTTTCATATTTAAACATAGACGTCGACTGTTTATTTCTGTCTTTTATTGCACTTGCCATTAATTCTTTTTGCTCTGGTTCGCTTTTTTCACAAAAGGATTTGTGATTTGTTTCAAAATGCCGTTTTACAGACGATATATGTTCTGCATACCACTGTTCCAGAAAATAAAACACACACCGCTTTGTCGCCTTTATTGATCATGCCATATTTCTCAGCCCACCAAGTTTGAAATTCTCTGCTACACTTACTATCTTACACTGTTTGTTTTTTTGTTGAACTAGCCATGTTAAATAGCAGTTAAAAATCGTAAATTTATCACAAAACTTTAAATGTACAGTTGTGTCGATGTTATTGACTATTGTATGTACTCGCTTGATTCCCCCCGCCAAAAACCTTTTTACTGACTGCGCACAACTGCGGGCTCATGGGCAGATTTATTTTTTAGGAAATTGAGTGCTTGTACGAGATTTCTGTAGTGTCTGCTCTTTCGCTTTTTTTCTCAGGTCATTAAAATTTTTAAAAATAAAGCAGTGAGAGTTATTTTACCAATTATGCTTACAAGACAAGAATTAGATCACATCATTAATAAATTAGATGTATACAAGCTGAACTATTAATGTAAACGTTAGAATATGTTTTTAAAACAACTTGAATATATTTAGAAATAGTTACATACACGCACTATGCGCAGATAAACTTTGCATCATTAGCAATTTATAATATACGAAGTATTTACGCAAGATGTAACAAACGAGTCTGCTCCCCGACTTGTCGGCGTCGCGACGGATCACTCGCGTTAGTTCATACTTCATAGTAAACTTAATTATTTTAATCTAAAATGCAAATCGTTTTTGATCGATGGCGTGCCCAAAATATTCTATCGCGTGCCATTGGTTCGCCATCCCTGATCTAGAATAACACCTAGGTACTTAGTGTGTTGAGACCAGGATATTAGTAGATCATTTACATAGATTTTGGGGGGCTATTTAATGTTAGAGAAGAAGATCGCTTCGGTTTTTGATGCATTGATTGCGATTTTCCAGTCATTATACCATTCTTCCAGAAGAACAATGTGTATGTTGAGGTAATGCGCAATTAGTGTAGGGTTTTGATTTTGACTCATCACCGATGTGTCGTCAGAGTAAATTCAGAGAATTGTGTTTTCTGTTTGTGGAATATCGTTAACATAGATATTAAATAAAGTCAGGGCCAAAATTACCCCTTGTGGCACGCCACAGTTTATGAATATAAGGTTAGAGAGAGTGTTATTAATTTTAACTGCGAAATTTCTGTTAGTGAGATAGGAGTTAATCAGGAGGATGAGTGGGGGAAGGAAGTCATACTTAATAAGTTTGTAGAGTAGCCCAGTATGCCATATTCTATCAAACGCTTTCTGTATGTTAAGGAAGACCGCACCAGTGTGCTTACCTCTTCTTTTTCCAGATTTTATATACTCGATTGTTCTGAGTTGGTGTGAAGTGGAGAGCTCAGCTTGAAAGCCATGCTGTTCCGGGATGAAGAGGTTGTTAGTAAGGATATGGTCAGTCATTCTGTTGAAGATAATTTTTTCAGCAGCTTTGCTAAGGATAGGTAATAATGAGATTGGTCTATAACTTTTAGCAATTGTTGGATCTTTACCTGGTTTTCAGAATCGGGACAACCAATGCTGTTTTCCAGGTATTTGGAAAATAGGATAGTTTATATAAACATATTTTCAATGATGTTAGTAGTAGAAAAGTGGGAGTTCTGGATCACGAGGCGCTGAGGTGCGTGAGGTCCCCGCCTCCCCGAACGAGTTCTCTCCGTCCCCTCCACCCCTTCCCGCGGTTCTCCCCATCCACCCCTTCCGGCGTTTCCTTCCATCCACCCTTCCAACCGGTCCCTCCAATTTCGTCCTTCTTCATCCGTGACACTTTACACCCCCCCTTTTCCCTTCTATTTTCTCTTAGCGGGATATTGCATAAACAATCAAAATAGAAAAACAAAGCATAAATAATTTTAGGCTAATAATTAGCATAATAATTTTTTTTTTCTTTAGGCTACAATACTGAAATATTGCTTTTCATTTATATATATATATATATATATATATATATATATATATATATATATATATATATATATGATTAAAATATGGGAAGATAGATTTCGTAAATAAAGCATATTGAAAAAACGCGTTTTTTTCTTTGTGAATCTGATTATAATAGTGATGTCATATGACTAGTGACATCAGTAATTTTTCTACCAATCAGTTGCTTCCAAAGTTACGTCATGAAAATGAACCAATCAGCTTACTGTTGCCACCTTGTAATACTCATTTTTTTTTCTTTCTGTGTATCATTTCTTCTCAAGCTCTGAGTTGGTAGAATTCTTTGCTTCACGATAAAGAATTATCACGTTCCAACCCTATCACAAAATTTCAAGATATTTTCTTTCGTGATTAGTGAACTGAAATTTATTTAGTTAACCATGAAACATGCTACACCTCTCGCCTTCTCCCATCCTCGAGCCAAAAGAGTGTGTTTTGATAAAGACAACGGGAAAGCTTCTTCGCTTAAACCAGATGCTGTTCCTGAGAATCATTTCCATTTAGGAAGTCACAACTACGCCGTTGTTTCTGATTTTGCAGACGTTGCTCGAATTCACTTGCACCGATACAAGCTCGATGCCACTGGATCTCTTTTACCTACCAAAGATGGAATCACTGTAACACCTTCCGTATGGTTAGCCCTCGTAAGATAATTTTCTGCAATCAATCAAGCCTTTGAGGATGGAAAAGTATTTATTATCAAGGACTGTCTCTTACTTTCACGAATTGTTATCGAGAATATCACTTATATCATATGGCAACGTTATTTCCAGCGAAAGGACTTAACTTGTAAATTTTTGACTCCAGTTTCCATGCTAAAAGAAATGGAATGGAATGTATTAAAAGATATCCATAAGCAGATCACGTCGAAAACTGTTTCAATCATGTTTGGGCGTGTTTTTCTGAAACTTCTGAGGAAAGAGAAGAGGCTAAACACATTCCTTTTCCAAAATCTGACTGCGTCGATTGTATCGACGCAGAAATGGTTCTCACTACATCAATGGTCGAACTCTTATGTAACCATATCGAAGAAAATATTTCATCATTGTTCGGATGTTTGGAAGGATACGAAAATAAACTAGGTCATGAATTTATGACATATTCAAACGGACAGAGAATTTCCGAATATGGTGATTTAGCCATATTAAACATGGACTGGGATAAACTGGTTGCAGATTTTGTCAATCGAAACATCCAAATGGTAAATTACATGAATGAGATGTTTCTCAATAAGTTGAATATGAATGTGTTGATAGAAAATGCTAAACAAATGTATGTTGCTACAGATTCTTTATTATTATTGTAAATAAAAAGTATTATTTTTCTTCTTCAAAGTGTATTTCTTATTATTTTTATTTTAAGAAAAAAGTGGTAAAGTACACACACAGAGAGATAGGCACACAATTCGTATAAATGTATTATTCTCCTTAAATTTAAAACCTAAGATTGTAAAAATGATAAAAAATATGCTCAAAATGTATTCATTTCTAAGGTTTTTTTTCTTCAAGGCTAACATGAATTTTCATATTGATTCAAAACATTGTTTCGAGTATACTTTTTGCTTATATGTTTCGCTCGTAAAGATGTTGAATTTAATACTCTGAAAAGTTGAAAAAAAAACTGATTGAAAATAAAATAATCACCTTTTACAATTAAGAGAGAAATAAAATATTATAAAAATAGCATATTGAATAAGTCAACAGTTTCAAAAAAATTGAGTTCGTGTAAAGTTTAATGAATATATATTTATTGACATGTGTCAGTGTTCTTTCCAAGTATGCTTAGGTAATGCCATTGAAAAATAAGATAAATCGAAGTTATTGTATTAGCTTATTTAGAAATATATTTCTTTTTCTCAGCACATCTCCCCCAACCCAAAATATTGCAAATACGGAGAAATAATTTGTAATCGCTGCATTTAAAAAATGTCTACGAAAGAAAAAAGATGGGAAGTATTCGAAACTTTTTTCATCAAAACAAAGCTACAGAAAGGTAATTGATACATTTATGAGATAGAAAGAAGTTTTACTTGCTGACATTACTAGATTCTACGGTAAGAACACACAAAAACTCTAAGGATTGAGGAACCAGAAAGCCGAAACAATTGAATGAACTTTTAAAAGATATTTATTTTTATCGGCACATTTAAAGGGAAAATACAAAGAGAGGCCGAAAAAACATTTATAAATACTGTGTTTCCCGAATACCTTTGAAAATATAAATAAGGTAACTGAAATTTTTAAATCAAATCAAATGTGGGGAGAGGTAATCATTCCTTTTAAAAAGAGATTGTAAAGTAATATACACATCAATGGGCTTTTTAGAAAAGAGTACTGTGGTGGGTCTAACCGTTGAAGTGTGAGAAAGTTGAAACTATCCTATTAAGTCAAAAGATGTTTTCCAATCTAACAAAAAAACCGGTGGTTAGAAAAATTCTCACGTAAAAACATTTTGAAAGAATCTTCGAGAGCAAATAAAAAGTAATTGGAACTCTTACTATGACATAGATGTAAAGAATAAGAATTTTATCTCCATAGGGAAGCAATCAACCCATTCATAGGTATGTATGAAAAAAAAAAAAAACTCGTGTGTAAGAATTTCAAGATTGTAACAGTTGTAAGTCTAACTATTGAAGAATAAATTGCGAAATTATCCTATTAACTTGTAAAAAAAACAATTTGTCTGAGTATCTCTTTCAAAAAGCACAAACAGATGTTGCGAAAAGTCCACACAAAACATACCCTTAAGGCTGTTTTCGGTCAATGTTAAAGGATAGGGATGAAACGGCAAAGACATTTGTGGGCAGGAAAAAGCTCCAATAATAATAAAAATTTTTATGGATATAAAGAAAATAATTGTTTAAAGGATAGTGTTTCTTGAATTTTGATTTTTGGAAAATTACACAGTTTTCAGCATTTTTGCAAAATGAAATTTGACTTTTCTATGTTAAAGTATAGGAGGTGGAAACGCAAAAGACATTTTAACAGAAAAAAATTTTTTTTTAGAGTAGAATTAAATAGTATATAAGAAAGCAAGCTTCCCTCTTTGGACTAGTGTAGCCAGAATTAGGTTTTATGTTTTTCTTAATTAACTTTTTTAAAATTTTAAGTTCATTCTGAATTATTTTTGGCGTAGTTAGGACTATCTGAAACAGATGGCACCACCATCGTTTGAAAAGCGAATTTATTCTTGGCTACGAATACTTATTTTTGGCGATATCTTTCTGAAATATAGTCGCCAGCTGAAATTATGGTAACTTGCAAATAGTGGACAATGGAAAAGGTTTATGATGTACAGAGATTTAACATCTCAAATCTGACGAACTTTCCGATTTAGGAAAGTTTTAAATATTTTCTGCATGTGTGCTTTAAAAAAATCGTTTATAATTATACTGCTTAGATTTTTTTTTTTTTTGTCATTGAAGGAATGTCTGTAAGAATATTTAAATTCTGCAAAATGACTTAACGAAGAATGAAAGTATACTTACTTTATACTTGATCGAAAGTTGTGAATTAACTCACAATAAGACCACAAGTTACTACTCCTTACTCAAATTAAAATTTTAATCTAGTTATTGTAATGCAATTATTATTATTATATTATTATTTTCTTTTTTAATTAACAAAAAAATTTCCCATCGATTTTATATTTGACGTAAAAACTTTACCATAAACCATTGGAACAATTATTAACACAAAATATTGTTTTCTAATTTAATTAACAGAAACTTATTTTTTCAATTAATTATGTTCAGATTCTAAGCCGCACCCCAAATTCTCAGCACATTTTTGTGAAAAAATAGTGTAAAATATATTATCGATATATGATATATTTACGGAATGAAAAGTGGCTGCGATACCCTAGTGGTCAAGGTAACGTACTCGTGGCTGACGTATCATGAGTTCGAGCCTAGTACCGCTGAAATTCTGTCGTGTAGGGGAGCGATGAACGTTAAATCTGAGAGCTCAAACGTCCTCTCATTGGTGTGGTAGTTATGAGATGGGAGGTGCAAGCTCAGGTGTCGTCCTCGTCACTTGACTATGGTTCAAAGTTACGAGGTCCGTCACCAAAAGCCCTCGTGTAGCTGATCAATATGACGTTTATATTCAATCATTAACTAAACGAAATAAAAAAAATAATAAAGGTGAATTAATAAAAAGTGAATAATTAATTTACTTTACCAGCATTAAAAACTTTTTTTCAGTCTTCGAATCTAAGCTGCACCAGAATTTTTGTAGCCTAAGCATCGGGAAAAAAGTGCGGCTTAGATTCGAATAAATATGGCAATATCGCGACTTTAAAGTCTCTCTATCTTTAAATTTTTGCCTTCTTTTCTATTAAAAAATACTGTCTGGCATTTTCTGTCATTGAACATTTTCAGTAACTTGATCAAGTTCTTGACTAAATTTTTAACATAATAGAAGTTGGGATTTTTCTTTGCGCATTACATTTTACACATATAAAATTTAGAATTAATGTTAATTCACATTTTATCCATTTTAGTTAAATGTATGATAAAAATTTTTAAGTAGTAAAATTTTATTATGAATTCTTTATGGAAAAAGAAATATGTTGGGCATTACGATATGAACATATATTTTTTGCTCATTGGAGTTTTTATTTTATTACTATAATTAAAATATTGATTTTTATTACTAGTTCGTTTTTGAATTAGAAAGTAAAGCATTCAGAAAAAGATATATCTGCTGAATAAACTTTTAAAAACACTAATTTTTAAAAAAAAAATTGAAACTTAATTTTCTAAATAATTAAAGGGTGTTTTCATTTTTTAAACCCAAATATTCATAATTTTTAATTTTTTGAAGACTTTTAAAATGAATGATTTATTTTATAAACGAAGGAAAAATATAACTGTTATAATTAATAATGTTTGCTTTTTTTATCTCGTAATTGTGGATCAAATTGCTCGATTTTCAAATGTTAAAAAAGTTTTACATTTCTTATTTTTCCATTCATTTTCTCAGGAAAAATCATAATCAGTTAAGAGCAATTTATACCTTTTTTTTCGGGAGATATTGAATCTATCCACTAGAAAACTTAAGTCAATCTAATTATTACAAAGCTATTTTACCATAAATTATTGTTTAAAAACAATCTGTTACTCAGTATAATCACTATATGATAAATTACTTTGCCGTTTTGTCATCCACAATACCGTTTAGCGTCCTTTCAAAGACATCTCGTCATGTCATGAGGTCAACATCTCATGGTATTTTTCAAGCACTTAATGCATTCTTTTAATTTTAAATTTTTTATTTCTATTACTGTCCTTAAAAAAAATTTTTACTTTTAAGTACTATTATTTAAAAAAATCTAAGAGTCATAACAATCGAAATCCTAATGGCGAGAGGTTATAGCTCGGAAGAGCTAAGTACTCTGGTCATCCACCCCACGATGTATAATATCTCATGGGAATTTCACTTCAGAGGGGACCGGAAAACACTTGTTGGTCCGAAGTCTTTAGGAAAGAAAAGTACAAAAAAGCAATAAAAGTTTCCAATTTCTTTCCTATGTACTAAAACAGAAAGAGAGGAAGAATAATTTATTTGGATTCCTACATAGAATGAAACTATTATTTTGTTACCAAATATGCCCAAAAATTAAACAATAATGCAATTTTCTTTGATTTAAATATAATGTTAACTTCCAAATTGAAAAATTGTTATTGACATATATTCATTAAATAAACATAAATTTCTTAGAAAAATAAAGGCAATGTTTATATATTATATGCTTGATTAATTGTGCTTGATAATTAATTGCCAGCCTATTTTCTCTCCCTTATAATGATATTTTAATCATTCTCTAAAGTTACAAAAGTAAATTTTAATTTCAAAATATCTTTCTTTCTTTCTTCCTTTTTTTTTTTTTTTTGCTGAACATGAAATAATTTTGTAATGCTTATTTTCATTTACGTACCATTTCTTATAAAAATATTTTTGAATTTGAAAAATATTTTATATGTAAAATAATGGTCAAAACCATAATTAACCAGTTTTTTAATGAAATAGCTGCATACTATCTTAGAAAAATATCAAAATTGATAACCTTTAACTTTTTTTAACATTTATATATATATATATATAACTACTTTTTAAAGAAAATTCTATTCAAAATTGTTTCCCTTAAACCTTTAATAATGTAATACAGGTGTAAGTGTATACCTAATTGGAAATTTCTGAAACATTTTTTTTTTTTTGTACATAAGAACTTTATTTTGTAATACTTTTAGAAACATTTATTATTCCATTATAAAAGAATATTAAATCGTTTTTCTTTATATGTAGTGCCTACTAGATTGTGAACATTCCATTGTTTACTGTACCGGGACCAACAAAACAAATTTATTCACGTTAATACATTGCTTTTGCACAACTAAATCGTTTTGTAATGGAAAATGAACTTTTTTTTTTATTTGTGGATAAAAACACCTATAATCAAGGAGAGCGAACAACTTATTGACATTTTAAAAGACATTTGACGGTAAAATCTATATTAAAACAAGAACAGCTCCTAAAATTTAGATTGCAAAATACATAGGATTTTTTCCATAGTTAGAAATGAATAAAGCATTCATAACAAATTATCAGAATCCATGAGTCGAAAAAGTAAGAAAGCCATTTTAGATCTCTCTCATGGTCAAGATTCAACACTATTTTACTCCCCTCCTCCCCCCAAAAGAACAAGTATTTCGTTTCACAGTCGTAAAGACTGTGGCCCTCTTCCCCTGCAGAGAAAGGGGAGGATTCTATTGAAGGAAGTGCGCTACACACACAGAGAGAAATTTTTTTTTTCTTGCCTTTTTCGAAATCAACCAAAAGCGGAGAGCAGAGTGCACACGATCTTCTCTTTTCAAACAATCAAATCTCACCAGCAATGACATCCAATAATTCACAAAATAGCTATAAATTTATGTTTCGAGATATCTTTCCGATTTTTTCGAAATTTCGCAATTGTCCATAATTCTGGAGATCTTCGTATAATAAGGACCATTATAAATTTATCATTTTCCATGCTCTCAATAATTGACACATTTGTTGAGTAATTCAGGGTACCACTGAGAATTGTACCTCTCGTGAAATAGGTTGCCAACCCCTGTTCTATTGTATAAAAGTAAAATTGTATCATACTGTTTGTTCATTAAAACGTGAAATTTAATTTTTCATTGCTTTAAATCCACCTATTCTTCCTTTAAAAATCATTTGTTCAGGAAAAATTAAACAGTTTCGTTCTGTACATCATTTATCTAGAGAATTGATCGACAAACTGTGTTCCACGAGTCCCAATAAAAAAAAATGGGAAAGAAAAATTACAAATATGTATGCAAAATGGATTTATGTTCTCATGAAATTCGGTTAGCCACAATTATCTAAAGATCTTTTTTAACTTTTATTGTAATATAATAAATGAATTTTAAAACTTTATTTTATGCAGTAGATTGTGAATATACTATTATTTGCTATCCCGAGTTCCACGAAGTAATTTTATACTAGTTAGAGTACAATATTTTGAAACCTTTTACATTTGTGGGGAAAAAAACACCTATAATGAAGAAGATAAAAAAATTTATCGACATATGAACAGATTCGATGCTAAAATTTAAATTTAAGCTAGAAGACCTATATCTTAGGTTACCAATTCATGCCATATACGCAGAATTTCTCACACAGCTATGAACATTTTCATGCCATTCACAAAAATGTATTTAGAAAGTGAAAAATATTTTTAACGCGATAGGCAACAAAAACAAAATACAAAAACGAATTGAACACGGAATATGAAATGCTACTGGAGATAATTTCAAAAAGCTTATACGTCGATAGTTTGTGTAAAAAATTGTGAACACATATCTCAGTTACTAAGTATAATGCATGCGTAGGTGACATTTGGATCACAAATTTATATTATCAATGAGTAAATAACATTAAAATTACATCATAAAATTTTTTAATAAAAAATATAATATTTTTTTTAAATTGTCTTTACATATAATATCAAAAATATGTTTATCTATATACTTTAAATATTATTTTAAGATATATTCCCTTCAGCGAGGAAGGGGATTCCTCGAAAACATGTTACAGTTCTAGGGATTCCAAGAGTTGAAAAAGTTTGAAGATTGACCAATGTCCAGAAATGAAAAGTCTTTCATGGTCAAGATTCACTCTGCTGCTTTAACCCCCTCCCCTGAAAAAGAAAAAAAAAGAGCTAACATTTATTTTACCAGTTTTACGACTGTCACCCCTCTCTTCGCCCCCCGCGTTTTCCCTTTCGCTGAAGGGGAGAATTTCATTGAAAAGGTTACCCGAGAGAGAAATTTATTGCCCATCTTGGGAGTCTTGAGACAAATATTTGTGCCAAAAATTTCGCAATAGCCAACGCCATCTAGATGTCATGTAAGGTGTTAAACTAATGGCCCGCCATCACCTTAAAGCAGACTTTGTGTGTGCGCGAATATATCAGTACAAAATAAAAGAAACTTAACTGTGGAAAATGGAAGAATTTGGTTTACCTACAGGGAGGAAGTAAATTCGCATTCTTTAAATTGTGGGGAGAAAAGTGCGGCTGTTGTGAGTAAGTTTGAAGTAATTGGAGTTTTACAGCTTTTGAAGGTGGGAAAAATCAGTTTACCTGCAGGGAGGGTGGTTGTAAAACCCCATTCATACGGTTGAGGGGAGATGTCAAATACTTTTAGAGTTAAAAAGAAGGTAAGCCCCGCCTTTTTTTTCGCTATTCGTTACAAAAAAAAATACTTTCTAATTATTTTTCACTGTATTCCTACGCATAACGATTGATTCCGTATATAAGCAGATGAGGCGAATGAACCAATTCACTTCTAGCTCGAAATTTTTTTCTGTGCGCACTTCATGCTTAAACTTTTTACAATGGATATCGAAAAAATATTCGAAGAGACTGATTTTTCTATCAACGACAAGGTTTTAGCTTCTGCGGATTTTGGAGACTTATCCAGTGAGTTAGATGAACCCTTCTATGGCATTTTAAGAGGAACATTTTCATGCGATAGTGTTTTCACGCATCGTCGCAGTTTAGAAAGACATCGAATTTCAATTCACACCACTTCGGCCTTATTCCATTGCAAACTATGCAAAAAGAGATTCAATCGAAAAGATAACTTCGTTCGACATTCAAAAATTCATAAATTAACACCGATTATCATGAAACTGTCTCGAACAGCCAATGGAGAAGAAAATTCCTCTGCGAACATATCCTCGGAAGCCGCACCCGGTCCCTCTATCGCCACGGAAACGACTCTTTCCGATCACGGCAGGACTTCTATTTCTTCAATTTCAACTGCACCATCGCGAAAACGAACTGTTTCGCCCACTTTCAGAGCTAGAAATGCATGTTTGGATACTTTTGAAGTGTGCACATTCTTTCCAGATACTTCAACATCGAAGGACTTAACTGTGAGCCTTCACAGTGTAACGTCGTCAGAAGGTAGCGTGAAAATAATACATCACAGCAAGGTTGTGGGAGTAAAAAAAAATACTTTTAATTTTTTCTCCAATAATATAATCGATTTAAGTTAGATTGTAAAGTTAATAGTTTCCGTGCCTAGCCAGTATGGTGACCCCGTTTTGAAGTCGCTCACTCCACAGCTTGTCTCCGTCCAGTCCGCAAGGCGTTTTTACTCATTCGCGTTTCGGATTCCTGGTCAGCATCACCGAGCAAAACACTCTGGGATTCTCCTCTCCGCTTCCTAAAACGACCAGCCCTTGTCTTTTTCCGAGCTCTTTTTTCTTCTTTTTCTCGTTCTCTTTTTATTTTCCCCTTTCTCCCGGTTTTTCCAACCTTTTAAAACATCAGGGGCAGTCCATTTCTCCCCCCCTCACGTCCTCATTGGTGGGCCCATATGAGTCGATCCTTCAACCTCAACTCATTAGAGCCCATTGGTCCATAATCCGCCAATCGTCCACTCACCCGGTTTCTTCACAAACCAGCAGGTGTCCGACACATGCACCGACGGCCGAGCCACCTCCGGCCCACTGTCGTCGTTTTACCGCCTTTGAGGACAATTCGCCATTGTGTAAGTAAGGCGACAGTCCGCTGCCCCGGAAGCGATTTCGTCCACGGTAGAATGGTCAGACAATTGTTGGTCTAGTCCAACTGGCACCAAAGTCCAGACGCTAAATAAGCGATAATGAACCCCAGCTGCACGTGCACCCAAAACTCAGTCTAGTATTGTCCTGAAAGAGTGAAACTAGTTTCGAAAGGAGGACGTCACAACAGCATTAAGACCGAAATTTTGAAAAAAAATTAAGGAAACAGCGTCTTCAAAGCAGGGTGTGAAGTGGTATCTCAATAGCTGTGTTCACTTCATCCGAAAAATTACTACAGAGGATTTTGAGACCTGTACATCATATTTTAGATCAAGATGTGCTATTACATTAACCCAGGAAATTCCTGACGTTGAGAAACAAGCATTGCAAAGGTAAGAAGTTAATTCATTTTTTTCTTTAAAAATAATAAAATAAAATGTAAAAGAAATTTTAAAAGAATTTAAAGAAAAAGTTATTCAAATAACTATAAAATATATACTGTGGAAATATATTTCAGAATTATTTTACATCGAATGTGATTATAATTTGAATTGAATTTATTATTATTTTTAAAATTTTGTATCTTTTTTAAAGGTTATCACATCATGCAATGAATTTGAAAATAGAGGATCGGGATGGGAATTCCAAGATGTGTTGAAGAATGAACTTAAGATTTATATCTACAAGCCCTTAGAAGCAGCTTCTTACATTCCTCTTCCATCAAAGCTGATTAAAAAAAAGGCAATATTGAACATTAGAAATGAGGACCAACATTGTTTTTTATGGTGTGTGTTAGCTCATCTTCATCCTGCTCAAGCCAATGCAAATAGAGTGAGTACTTATTTAAAATTTCAGAATGAATTATGCACGAAAAACCTTACATTTCCTACTCCATTAAATTAGATTGAATGCTTTGAAGAAGAAAATAAAATATCAATTAATGTGTTCGGTTTCGAGAATGAAATATTCCCCTTGAAAATAACAACAAAGAATTTTGATAAACATGCAAATTTGCTTTTGATCTCAAATCAAGAGAAAAGACATTATTGTCTTATTAAAAATTTAAATCGATTACTTTCAGACTTAACGCAACATAAATCAGAAAGTTTTTATTGCAATTATTGTCTTCACAGGTTTGTTAAAAAATCAATCTTAGATGCCCATATAGTAGACTGTAGGAAACATAAAGAACAAAAAATAAAAATGCCCGAAAACAAATGGTTAGAATTTGAAAACTTTAAATTTAATTTACCTGTTCCATATACTATTTACGCCGACTTTGAATCCCTTCTTGTGAAAATCAACTCATGCGCTCCTGATCCTGAAAGATCTTCCACTGTGCCAATAGCAAATCATATTCCATGTGGTTATGCGTATGTGGTGATTGGACCTGATAGAAGTTTTAAAAAACCACCTGTTGTTTATCGAGGAGAAAATGCCGTTGACCATTTTTTAAAAAACATTATTAAAGAAGAGGAATATATACTAAATATTTTGAAAAAAACTGAGCCGATACTTTTTTCTGATGAGAATAAATTACATTTTAAAAATGCCACTTTTTGTCACATATGTGAAAAACCTTTATTGGGGATAGAGTCCGGGATCATGACCATCTCACCGGTTTATACCGGGGTGCTGCTCATAATATTTGCAATATTAATTATACATTGGCAAAACATATCCCTGTCGTAATTCACAATTTACGAGGGTATGATTCCCATTTGATCATGCAGAGAGTGTTGGGAAAATAAAAAACAAAAATCTTACTTGTATACCTTCCGATAGTGAAAAATATATATCTTTTTCTCTCGGTTCTCTTCGCTTTCTCGACTCGCTGCAATTTTTAAATGCCTCTCTCGAAAAGTTAGTTTCGAATTTAGAAAAAAATGAATTAACACTAACAAATAAATTTTTCAAGGAAAAAACCGATCTGATGCTTCATAAAGGAATTTACCCCTATAAATATATGGATACTTTCCAAAAATTTAATGAAGGATGCTTGCCCTCTAAAGAAGCCTTTTTTAGCTCACTTACAAATGAAACTGTAAGTGATGATGATTATGCACATTGTCAAAATGTATGGAAAAGTTTTAATTTTAAAACTCTAGGAGAGTAATCACGATCTGTACGTGACGAGTGACGTAATTCTACTTGCAGACGTTTTTCAAAATTTTCGACAATTATGTTTAAATTTTTACAAACTAGATCCATGTCATTGTTACACGGCTAGATGTGTATGCATGCATATAATTAATAAAAGACAATGAAACGAAAACAACCATAAGAACTTAAAGAAATATAACATAAAATCTTCAAATTGTTCGAAAAACAAAACATTTATTGAGTTTTTGGAAAATAATCATTTTTCTTTGCATTGTTTTTTTAGCATCAAATCATTAACAAAAAATTGTTCGATATCATCCATTTTGTTATTCTTTTTAGCATTGTAATGTGCGTCTAAATAACTGCAAATAATTTCCAAGACGTTCCTCATTTCATTTTCGTCGTCGAAATCTGCATCAATGATATTTTTGAACTCTGAACAAACTTCAAAATGTCTTTATCTGCCATAATTGGAGCTGTACAAATATTTATCCCATGCAATTAATTCTCCCGATAACACAATAGAGCAGTCCAATTCGGCTAGTGTTTTCCGTATTTTGTTCATTTCAGAAGAAAAATCTTTTAGTCTTTAACGATTTTCGTTTTGTGTTAAGAGAAAAAATATGCATGAAAATACATAGTAGTTTGTCGAGACCGTTGCATTATTTTGTGTTAACCGATATTTAGGGCCGTTTTTAACCTCACCGGCACCCTAGGCACGTCAAATTGTTACACCCCCTCCTCCTATTTACAGAACATCCCCCTCCTTCAGTTCTTATCTTACCAGTTTTGGTTCTGTGTTCTTACACTTTCCCCCTTTCTTTGTTTTTATTCTTTGGACAGTCTTTCCATTATCCACTACCTATGGACCAGGGCCGGCTCTAGCAGTTTTGCCGCCCTGGACACAAATGGAAAATGCCGCCCCTCTCTCAATATATATATATATATATATATATATATATATATATTATTTTAAGTCTTAATAAATTCAAAATAATTCGAAATTAAGAACATAATTACTTGTTATTTCAAACGAGTTAAAACATCTGCTGTGGCTCTCTATCTACCAAAAACTCTTATTATCCTTGCATCTTTTTAGATAGCTGAAACCGAACATCGTAAGGGTGAAAGGAATGTCCGTTGCAACTTCACTCCGGGGAGGGGAGAAAGTTACTAGTGAAAGACATGTAAACATATTAAATTTCATGTTTTAACATATACTACTACCGCGAACCCTTCAAATTTCAACATAAAAGAAAACTGTCATTAAATATACAGAGTACAAAATAAAAAAAATAAGATACATTAAATAAAATACCAAATTTATACCCAATAAAATTTCACAGAAAATATATCAAATTGTTTGTAACAAAAAAAAAATGTTTTTCAAATTTAATGCAAATGCCGCCCTTAAAAATTGCCACCCAGGGCAGGGGTCTGGATTGTCAGACCTTAGATCCGCCCCTGTATGGACCCACCGTATCACAGACTGGCAACCGGAAGCCATTAGGAAAGGATAATGGCATGCTTTGGACACACTTGTTCATTTCTTACGTTACAGAAGTGGAGTAGCTAGTTCTGAGTGGGCCCTGTATTAAAATTCCTTCCCCGGATCCCTTTTTTATATACGAGAGCCTTGCTAGTGGGACTGTAGTTCCACATGTTGGGGTCCCTGTAGCTTGGGAACCCCGTATCATTAATACGATTGATACGGCGGTAGCTACGCCCCTTCGTTACAGCATCACGAACCACTCACCTACCCTCTTGTAAATTAGTACAGTAAATTATTGAAATCGTTTGCAATTACACTATAGAGTACACATTATTGTATGAACTGTTTTCAAATTGTTAATTATCATCTTTTTCATCGTTTATCACTTTACCATCTTCATAGTGGTGGTACGTTCACTGTATATATAATTTCAATTTTTTTTTCTCTTTTCTCTCCCTCCAATTTTCGGCACCCCAATCTTTTGCGCCCTAGGCACGTGCCTAAGCCCAGAAGCGACCTTGGCGACTCTGTATCTGTAATTCTTTAAATAATTAGTTTCAGTCAATTAGTTTTAATTAATTATAATTAAATTATCGCATTATCACCCCAAAAATTGTGTATAGAAAATTTCAGCTCGAATGAGCGCTTTAAAATATGAGAAAAAAGGTAATATTCGTCTGATATGACTAAAATTAATGCCCTCAAATTTTTTCGCTTCCATCTACAAACAGGAATCACGATTCTGCCTTTTGAATAACAAAGGATGTAACTTTGAGTATAATATAAACACGTGAATAAAAACCTCACTCCAATATCCTTACAAAGGAAAATAAATAAATAAAAAGAATTTAAAAACTCCTGTTTGTAGAATTTTTTTATGCAAGATAAGTCTAGTAGTGTGTGTGTGCGTAAAAATTTTAAACACAATCAACCAGAAAGATTTTTCCAATTTAAAGGCACTGTTCCATTGAACACGCTCACTTCAACAAAGAAGTAATGATATGCTACATGATTTTTTTCCCACGATGCATTCAAGTAAGCAAATAGCACCCGCCCATTTTTTTAGTGTTGGAAGAGATTTATTTAGAATACCCTCTGTTCTCTTCGTTCCAAGCAGTCGAACTAGAAGGAGTCTGTGCAGACAAAACAAAATTTTGTTTTCTTTCGCTAACCTTTCACAGTTCGAGGATATAAAGTCTTTGAAAAGTCAGAACTCGAAAGCGCTTCTTCTCGGTATGTGTATCTGGGTTGAGAAAAATAAATAAATAAAGCAGGCGGCAACTCATGGCCGTTCAAGAAAACTGGAGGAAGGGGTCAGGGGGAGGCAACAATCAACTTGACCGTGATAAAGGAATGGAACACCCAGTTTGCTTTGACGAAATGAGGTTCTCTTATCTTCTCCTAGACGGGGGAAGGGTGACTATTCACAGTTGAACCATGACTGTAAGGAACCTCTGCCTGCACCTGGCAACAGGTCGAACGAGAGACGATATAAAGAAAAGGATCTGGCAAGGACGGAGAAAAAGGTCGGAACGGAGAAGAGAGGGGGACGAAGAAAACGAGGGGTCGTGAAAAGTAGACACGGCTGAACGATGTATCGTAATCTTGTAACATCTCAATATATTCTTGATTTTAAGAAATGTCCCATAGAAGGTGTGGAATAAACAGTGGGACCAAATCCTGCCTGCAATTATTTTCAATTCACAATGCGAACACGATCAGAAAAGAACCCACGAGTTTACACTGGTGTCAGAAGTGGGATGCAATGGAGCAAAAGTTAAAGGAACAAAATATTTCAAATTGATCGGGGTTCGTACTACAAAGTTGTGAACACAGGTCTAGTGGACATTCAGTTTGAAAGAAAATTTTTAAGAAGGAAATGGAATCCTGCAGTGTATCTTCAAGTTGATGACCACGTGGATCCCGGGAAATGCCCTGCAGCAGTTTCAAGTAAAAAAAAACAAGACTTTCTTCATATGGAGTTTTACCATCACCTGCCGAGTTGGGATATGAACGAACAGATGTCGTATTTTTCTTCATTTTCTGATGAATGGAGCCGTGGTCTGAAAAGTGTTCGAGTACAGAAACAGCGTTCATGTCGAGGTAAGTGGCTATTGTTCCCCTAAGTTAAAATATTGTGTGAATATTTAAAAGAGTAATAGGATGCAGTCATATTTAATTTGGTTTTTTAAAAATAAAATAGAAAAAGCAGATATATCTGAGAAAAGAAAATTTCATTGGTTTATTGCAATATTCTATGTTGTTGGATTATTGTGTAGATGAAATAAGAAAATTGTGTACTTATTTTACCTGGAAATGATAGGGTATCATTTTAAATGTTGTAAAATATGGTATTTAGAGTTCTAGTGTTAAACTATAATTTCTTTTTTATCATCATTCTTTACTGCTTTGAAGTTGTCTCAAAAATTAAAATCTGGGTATAGAAAGTGTTTTGCATAACAATTCAATTTGCAGAATTAAAAAAAAAAGAATTAGATTAATTTATCTTGAAATAATGGTTGCGAAAAATGTATGTTTGAGTGGGTGAAAAATATCCATTAAAAAAATGTGTATATGTATTTCAAGTAGACGGACTTCCTGTTAAAATGTTGTAAATAAGAGATTTTGTAGGTTATTTATGACTCAGAATATGGCATGTTTTTTTGAATATTATATGATAGTTTTTCATTTTAAGCAAAAGTATTGCAATTTGTCAGTTAGTTGATAGTTTAATGCAATCTGAGGTTATTTCCTTTGCTCGTAATTTATGATGTATATATATATATTGGTGTTTTGTTTCCTGCATAAGATTCTTCTTTTAATTAAAAAAAAAGAAACTAAGAGTAGATTTATGATTTGAGAAATAATTCTATGGTAATGTAGCTAAAGTATGTTGTTAGTTGTGTTTTTTTTTATTTTGAAAAGGTTCTGCGTTCTGATTAGTAACAAATAACTGTGTCTCATATAAGTTTTATTGTAAACATATTTCGTATTGTGTTTCTGGAATTTGAGTACTCTTAGAAAAAAAACGAGTAGAATTTTTCTTGCTTGTTAAATATATAGTACTAGGTCATTTAAGTGTTTGTAGTTAAATTTGTCAGAAGGTAATTTGGCATTAGGTTTAGCTTGGTTAAAAATGGCATTTCTCATTAGAAGTAAGAAAATTGACTTAATTCAATTAGCGCGGGACTTAGATGAGTCACCTGATCCGTCTATGTCTAAAATTGTTTTAAGGGATTTAATAATCTCTAGTAAATATTACAAGGAGGAAGAGGCAAAAGAGTTATTGGAAGTTATTACAGCCGAAAGATTAGAGACAGAACAGCATCAAAAACTAAAACGACAAGAACAATTATCAATTGAAAAATTACGCTTGGAAATAGAATTATCTAGGAACGCTAATCAGAGTGCTACTCAAAATAATGGTCAAACCTCACGTGTAAAATCTTTAGATGAAATAGTTAAAATGGTTAGGCTGTTAACTGTAAAGGTACCCAATAAATCAGACGGGTGGGACTATTTCTTTTCTAGTCTTGAAAAGGCTTTCGCTAGTGAAATGGTTAGCGACGAGTTAAAACCGAAGGTTTTGTTATGCATGTTAGGAGACAAAGTGTCAAACTTATTAGTTAACCTAGGCGAAGAAGAATTAAAAGATTACGAATCTTTAAAACAGGTTGTACTCAAGGAGTATGAACCCTCACCCCCAAAAAATATGTTTAGAAAATTTTAGAAAGGCCAAACGTAACTCTGACGAAACTTTCTCTCAGTTCGCGTCCCGTTTAACATCGATGTGGTTATATTACTGTAAGTTAAGAGAAGCGAATGATTTTGAGTCAGTTAATCAACTGATCGTAGCAGATAAAATGTTTGAAATGTTGGATTCTGAGACGGCGACCCATATTGGTGTGCTCCAAGGGGAAGAATGGTACAAACCCAGGAACTTGGGCAAACAATGTGATATATTTTATGCTTCCAAAGGGAAATCCTACGATGAACCTGAGAGAGCTAAATGGAATGATAGTAAAAGGAGAAGTTTTAATGGTAGTTGTGTGGGGTAAACAGCCATTTGGGGAGAAAAAGACAGATAAATTTTCTTCTAGGAAAAACTTTGATAAAGGTAAAGTAACTGAAATAAAAAATTCGCTTGTTTCACCTGTGGATCAGATAAACATTTTAAGCGGAATTGTCCTAAAAACAAAGGGGTTGATAATAAAAGACTTAATGTGAATAAGGTGTCAACGGAAGGGACAGAATTAGAAGATGGAACGGTCACTGCTAGAGTTGATTTGCTAGGTAAAGTCATTCCTAGGCGGGCTATTGAAGACAAATTAAGTAAATTAGTGAAAACATCTATCAGTGTAGATGGGAAGTTAGTCCATGCGTTAGTGGATTCTGGTACGGAAATTAGTGTTATCAAGAAAGACTTAGTTCCTGGAATATCGGTTGAAGGAGCTTCTACGATTTATTTGAAAGGTATTTTCGGTCCAGCGGTTAAATGTCCTTTAGTATATGTTCCAATTGGTCTTGCTACCGGTGGCCAGGTTAATGTGGTGCACCAGCGAGTGTTATGTGCTTTGGCAGAAGTTTTGGTAGAAGACGTGTTGCTTCCACCAGATGTTTTGGATATGTTGGGAGGAGCCCAGAGTGAAGAGAATTCACTGGCTCAAAGCTCTCAGGACCTGAGGGTTGACTCAGGAAATGTAGATGAAACCGAGGTTTCATTGGGTATTCTGCCAGAGAAAGCACAGGAGCACATTGAGGATTCTCAAAGGAATATTACTTCATGTCGAAATGAAGTGGGAACATTGGGTACTAAGGATGAGGAGGTGACCGCTGAGATGGATAAAGGAAGCATGGTGGCTGATAGTTTTCGTTCCGAACAGGAGTGTTGTGCCGAGTTAGCATTGGCTTGGAAGTATGCTAAGGAAGGCAAAGGAAACTACTACGAAGTAGATGGGTATCTATTTCGTAGGGATAAAATACTCGGGGAGAGTATTGGGCAACTGGTAATTCCGAAGTGCAGAAGAACTGAGGTGTTGAGACTAGCGCATACTTCAGTGTTCAGTAGTCACATGGGGCCCAAGAAGACGATTGAACGAATCAAGTATTCTTTCTTTTGGGAGGGTCTGAGGGCCGATGTGAAGAAATTTTGTGAGTCATGTAAAGAATGTCAGCTCACTCGATCGGTTAGGATTAAAGACCGATCATCCAGTACACCTGTGGCAAGGCCTGAATTGCCATTTGAGGTGGGGAATATGGATCTGATAGGTCCAATTGATCCGCCAAGCTTAAAGGGACATAAATATATTTTACGTCTGGTTGATCAGCACACTAGGTGGGGCGAGGCTGTGCCGTTGACTAGTCTCAGTGCGAAGGTAACCTGTGAAGCTTGGTTAAACATATTTTCGAGAACCGAGAATTATCTTTTGTCGAAAAGGGAAGGTTTTGTAGAAAAGAATAGCGCAGCATCGTGGGTCACGGTACTGGATTTGTGGAAGTGGTATTTCTGTCTTTCTCTCACGAAGAATTATGCCGCATGCTTTATGTCGTTTGGAATTTGCATGACTAAAAAAGTGAGGTTTAAGATTGAATACACTTCTTATGGATGTAATTTAACGGCTCAGGTTTTAAGAATGTTAGAGCAGTTTGTTATATCTCGAATAGTCGATATAGACCTTCTGATGCAAATTTGGAAAAATCGTGTAAAGCGAATTAACTTTGTATTAGGATGGGTTGGGTCGGAAATCATACTGGCCAAAGGCAAATTAAAGCCGTAGGAAAGTTTACTGTGTACTTAATATAGATTTAGTGAACTCATTGAGCATTCATTCATGAGTTAATGAAATAAACATTGTCTAGATTAAGATAAAAACTGTAATGTATATATTTAGTGTTGTTTTTTTTTTGTATAATGTGTTTTCCATGTATCTGTTTGCAATCCCATTACAGTTTAGATCTTTCTGGGAACATAGTCACTTATTTCAATTGGGTGAACTATTCATATTATTTCATGTGTTTGTATTAAGGAACTTTCACTAGAACAATCATCAAGACTTTTGACTGTTGCAATTATTGTGTGTTCTGTTTGTGGATTTTCTGTGTCACGGTTTGTGAATTTTCTGTTCCTGGTGTCTGATATGGTAAAATCAGCCACAAGGGGCAAATTTTACTCTTAGGTGGGGCGTGTAAGGAACAGCTGCCTGCACCTGGCAACAGGTCGAACGAGAGACGATATAGAGAAAAGGATCTGGCAACGACGGAGGAGAAAAAGGTCGGAACGGGAGAGAAGAGAGAGGGTGACGAAAAAAGCCGGGGTCGTGAAAAGTAGACACGGCTGAACGATGTATCGTAATCCTGTAACATCTCAATATATTCTTGATTTTAAGAAATGTCCCATAGAAGGTATGGAATAAACAGTGGGACCAAATCCTGTCTGCAATTATTTTCTTGTCACAATTCGAACACGGTCGGAAAAGAACTCACGAGTTTACAATTATATTAACCTGTAATCCTTAATTTTTGATGGATAGCTACTCACGACGTTACAGCTAATATAAATATATGAAATTGGTAACAGCGGTGGGATCCGGCATTTAAGTAAATAGATGCCCGAATCCTTTATTTTACGTGAAGAGAAAAAAAAAGTGCCAGCCATGTGGGATTGTGATGAAGCGAGTTTAATGACGCCTAATTCCTGGAGTTCCCAGGTGTGAGAAGTGCTGGATGCAAGTGTGTCCCGTTCCTGCTAGTGATGAAGTGTGCTCGCCTGTTTTGTCAAATTGGTTTCTATGAGATGTGTCCCCAGCTGTGAGAAGTGCTGGATGCAAGTGTTTCCCGTTCCTGCTAGTGATGAAGTGTGCCCGCATGTTTTTTCGATTTGGTTGCTATGAGATGTGTCCCCAGCTGTGAGAAGTGCTGGATGCAAGTGTCTCCCGTTCCTGCTAGTGATGAAGTGTACCCGCCTGTATGTGCCAGTTATGAGATGTGTTCCCGTGTGTCCTCTACAAATTTGAAGGTGAGTCTTTTCATTGAGATTATTTTCGGGGCAGCAACTGAGTATTGATTTTGTATGTAAAATGTTTTAAATAAGGAATATAAAGACTAGGTAACGTTGGTAAACAATAAGAGACTAGAAAGATTTTAAGTTTTGTATGAAGTGTATAAATGTGCAATATTAGTGTTGTGGTTTTAGATTTGTAAAATTTAGTATACAGTAGTTATACTTGTTTTGTTGGCACAGTATGGTGTAGAGTATTGTTGTGGTTTTAGATGTGAAACTTAGTATACAGTAGTTATACTTGTAATGCGACGCCCGGTTAACTTAAGTTGATTTAATTTATTCTTATTATCCATTTTATAATACCCAGGTTCTAATTTATCATTTGGCGTCACACTATAGCTTAAATTTAAACATTAGATCTTTAAAGACAAATCAAACAGGACACTAAATTAAAAAAGCCGTTCTTTAAATTAACACTTAATTTATTTACAATAACATTTAAATTACGTTAAATACTAAGGATATACATGATTACTTAACTGAATTAGAATCTGAGAGAGAGAGAACATGGTGTGGCCATCTCGCGAGTCTCCAACCGCGGCATTTTGTCAAGGGGTCGTCAGACCAAAATCGGTGATAAAATTTGTGTCCGAGAGTGACTAAATTCGTCGTGCAAGCGCTTATATTTCGCGGCGGTTTACTTCTGTATTCTGGAGAGGATTCTTTTTCGAAACACAATCAGCTTTTCTGATTGGTCTGGAGTCAGCGGAGGGATATCTTCTCGCGGTCCATGACTCCCCCAAAACGCGGGAAATTCCCAAAAACATCCCATACCATGATGTATTTATGGGTACATTGCCTTCTTCCAGGCGTGGGAAATGCGTCACCCTTTTCGGTGGGGTGAGAGGCACTCCCAGAAATTCCTCTTCTTGTAAACAACAACAGGGCCGATATACAAATTACTGTTGTAATCCTTATGGAAAGGCGGCCCCCATCACTCATCCCCTCTCTCAGATTAACAAAACCAAAATGAATAATAATAAAAAAAAATTTCAGTAAGCAAACGAAATACAGAATTGGCCAAGCGTCGGCAAATGTCTATGTCAAGAACAAAAATTCACAGACTCCGGGTTCACGATCAGCTGTCCACGTCTTATGAGGGGTTCTGTCCATGTTCATCCATGATGTTGGCAGCTCCATCGTCGCTCAGATATTGCTAAAGAAATCTGCTAAACTGCAAAAAAATAACAGAAACTTTGTCTCCCAGGGAAACCATATTAGTAATGAAACAACAGTTATGAGAAAAAAATTAAACTTGGCCCTTTGTGACCACCCTTGAAGACTCCAAGCACCAATTTCCAACTCCTCTCACCGCTCATAAAATGAAAATAAGAATGTTAAAAAAAAAAATACAATCAATTTCTGAAGTTCCTAACCTATTCCGTGAGGGAAAACCAAATTAACTATCAACAACTATAATGACGTTAATGTACGAAGAGGAGAAAAAAAAATTTACTGAATGGATCACCCAAACAATTCACAAAACATCAGACACAGACTGACAAATAGAAATAATTAAACAATCACAAAGAATCGTGTGCCACTAAATAATAAAAAATAATAAGACAAATAACACGTAAGAATACAAAATTGGCGTATGTAACAACTGCGCAACTAATAAAACAACACTTAGGAGTGTTGAACAAAATACATTGATAAGAAATAAACGCCAGTGAAAACATTTACATACAATTCAAGCGTGGCGCCCAGAAATAGACACTTCATAATCGTTTAACATCGAAATCTTGACACGACCAATGTGAAGTGAAAGTCCCAGACCATCAAAAAAAAAAAAAAAAAAACTAGCAGAACTCTTTACATACTCAAGCGTAAAAATTTCAATGGTTCACTAAGAGCATTGATAATATTTAATGAAAATAATTAAGTAAAAGTAAAAAAAAATTAGAGATTGAAATGATGAGTGTGCATAAGTGGAGAAAAAAAAAAAAATTTGTAACTTCATAGAATGCTTGGTAGCCTAAGAAATTAAAAAAAAAAAATTCACTACAAGCATTGGTTACAAATAAAAGTTTAAAAAAAAAATTTAACGGAATTAATTCAGATTTGCAAATTAAAATTTTATAAATTAACTAATCGTATAAATGATAAAAAAATTTATAACCTGCAAGAATGCTGAGTAGCCTAAGGAATTTAAAAAAAAATTCACCACTAGCATTGGTTACAAATGAAAAAAAAAATACTGTAATTAAATTTAGAATTGCAAACTATGAGTGCGCATGTGATCAGTATGCACCCCCAAAGTGTACAAAAGCAAAACAAACAAAACATAACATCCCATTTCCTGCGATATGACGATCGCCGGCAACCGCCAACACAAGAAACAGAGTGCAGAATTATAACTAAAAAAAAATAGCAAATCCGATTGTAAAAAAAAACTATATCGATTAATATTGTTTAAAAGAAACTTTAAAAAGAAAAAAAAAATTTCTTCCACATTCAATACATTTGAATTTCCATTTGAGAAATGAATTCCAGAAATCACAAGTGCAGTTGAAAATTTCAGAAAAAAAAAACAACATAAAATTGATATGCAACCCAAGTCATATGAGGCGATACATACAGAGTAAAGTAATTTAACTAAAAGAAAATTATTGCAAGTGTTACACAGAATTAAACAGTTTCCAATATAAAAAAAATATCGCTTAACTAATCAACATAACTTTTAACAATCCTCGTAATACAATGTATCCACAAGTCCAAATAATATAAAAAAAAACTAAAATTGTTTCACTATACGCGCAACAAATATACAAACACGAAAAAAAAAAAAAAAAACACAAGATCCTCGATTTACAACAATACCGCTAACTCAATTCATCGAAAATCCTCTAATTAATAACTCAAGTACAATTCTATAACAACAACCTAAAATTCTCAGTAACCTTAAAATGATTCCTCGATAATCCAAAATTGCCTTTACCTCAGATCGTTCACATCTTATGCCTCAACAACACTAACTAAACTCATCTGCAACTACCGAATAATCAATTGACTGCTCCACAATACCATTAACTAAAACCATCTATGCTCCTCAGCTTATGTACACAAAATC
The DNA here is from genome assembly GCA_019973935.1 of Trichonephila clavipes. Taxonomy (NCBI): domain Eukaryota; kingdom Metazoa; phylum Arthropoda; class Arachnida; order Araneae; family Nephilidae; genus Trichonephila; species Trichonephila clavipes. The sequence goes on along the minus strand of BMAU01002189.1, from coordinate 58,513 downwards.
TCACATACCCAATAACACTAACTAGACTTATCTGCAACATCCGAATAATTAATCGACTTCTCCACAATACCATGAACTAAAACCATCTATGCTCATCAATTTATTTACACAAAATCTCACATACTCAATAACACTTAACTAGACTTATCTTCAACTTTCAAATAATTAATCGACTTCTCCGCAATACCAATAACCAAAACCAGTCTTTGCTCATCAACTTATTTACAAAAATCTCGCATAATCCTCAACTTTCCTAAATGCATCTCAAAACCTTCCTAAATATACCACACAATCATTAATTCAACTTATCTATGTTCATCAACTTAATTACTCGAAATCGTACAAAATCCGGAACTCAAATTACCTTCTCACATCAAAACAACTTTCTCAAATATACCGCATAATTATATCAACTCAATTTCCTTTGCCCAAAATCCTTAAATCAAAATATCCTTCAGTACTTCAAACAGTTTTATTAAATAAACCATGTGACTTTCTTTTCAATTCAATTATCCATTTCCATAAAAAAACAACTATCGAATAAACGTACACTTTGAACACAAACTTAACTATCTCCATAAAAAAAAAACTTCCCAACCATTCAACAAATTCATCAGTGCAAACTTTATCTATCTCCTTCAAATAACTTTCTCAAATATTCTACGAAATCCCCATAACTCAAACTTATCTAATTCCTTACAAGTAGTGAAACAACAACAAAAAAAAATTCACACCCAATCCTAGTCCAACATTTCCAAATTCTCATAGCAACAACGCCTAATCCTCTTCCAACAGTTTCAAATGCTCATAGCAACAACGCCCAATCCTCTTCCAACATTTTCAAACCCCCAAAAAAATTTATGAGTTCCGAGTCTCATAGCAACAGCGCCGTAACGTAAAAACAGGAAACAAGGGGTGGGGAACGAAAACCCATCAGAAAAATTTTGCTGAATCTCTGTCGCGACAGCAGTGGGGGGAACAAGGGGAAGACCCCTCCTAAGGCGGCAAGAATCCGACATCCAAAAATTCCACCCCTGAATTATGCTGCCCGCGGGGAGGAGTCCCTGCGACAAGGAGTAACCAATAAACAGAAATTCCAACCAACAAACAGTGTTTTGTCCTATACCGGATGGCGTGCGGGAGGGATACGACGAAAAGGGGTGCGGACAACAGCTCTCCCCACGTTTTCGAAACGAATGAACGAAACATTTTTAACACCATTAGCTGACCAACAACAAAAAAAAAAACTTTTTACCAAATAACAAGCAGAACTACGTACTAAAATCCAGAACAAAAAATTGAATCAACGTCAACACTCAGTGAAATAATCTACCCGCACTGACATAAATCAACACATGTAAGCCTAGCCCCAACGAGAAAAAAAAATACAATATCGACCGACCAAAAAATCAAAATTCTTAGTAGTTTAGCACACAACCGAGACACACTTATTGCCTGCAAATTCATTTAACCACAATTAATCTAAACCAACAGAAATACTATCTCGACAAACAAAACCTTCAATTCCTAGTACAGTTTAGCACAAGCGAGACTTAATTATTGACTGCACATTAATTTAACAACCACAATTAATCTAAACCAACAGAAAGACTATCTCGACAAACAAAACCTTCAATTCCTAGTACAGTTTAGCACACAAGCGAGACTTAATTATTGACTGCACATTAATTTAAGAACCACAATTTTAATCTAAACCCCTGAATAACCACAACAAAATTCCAAATCTATAGCAAAACAAACAACGCAGAATTTAGAAGAGCATTAAAACACCTAACGGCAACACAAAAAAATTTTAAGTCAAAGTTAGCAATCATCTCACATAAAAAAAAAAAAAAAAAACATGCGCGGGAAAAAAAAAAAATATTAAAGTTTCAACCTAATATCTTATAGAAAATATTCAAACAACCATCTCTATCCATATCTTAACAAGCATAAATTCCAATGTTATCATCATTTAGTAATACACAACCACTTAAAATTAATACACCAACACAATTTAGCAATAAAATTGATTCTAACAAAATGCTGCTACCAAAAATTAATCTTCTATGCAAAATAAAAATTTAACCAGAAAGTACAGTTATAAACAATCAATTCAGCATAAACTAAACAATTCAATAAAGGAAACCTTTATATGAAAAAATTATTGAAATTCTAGATAATAATCACAAAACAAATTATGTAATAGGAAAAAAAAATTTAAAAATATGTATGTATCATAACAACATTCAAATTTCATGACAGGTGTCCAGAGACCCCAAAATTTGACCTTTGTCACAAACATAAATTAAAGCTTAAAATTACTAAAATTAAAAAATTGACGTACGTACATCATTATCATTGAATAACACTTGCATTACAAATTTATTTAAGATATTGCACAAAACACACAGCATAAAAATATTTTATCTAGAGTTAAAATTGATATTAACCACAAACAACACTATGTCATTTAAGCATAAAATCACGACATAAAACAAACTGCATAAAAAAAAATCTAACTGGAATTCATTAAATAACAGGAAATCATTAAATAAATGAGTACAAAATTTGATATAACTAAAAAAAAACATAAAACATAGCATAAAACAAGGTGCAACTATGAGACAGGTATCATTCAATGCGTGCTCTCGAAATGACGAAGCGTAAAATTGTAAAAAAAAAAAAAAAATTAAGTCTCCCTCAAATATTTTAGCGCAGAAACGTATATTTAACGAGCCGAATTACCTGACTGGAAAATCTGTGTTCCCAGTTTATTGATGCGTGCTGCAAATTCCTGTACGCTCTCCGAAGGACCCTGGATACACGATGAAAATAATTGGAGACGCGTTGATAAAGGTACAGCTTTTTCGAATCTTCCAATAAGAATTCTTGCGATATCGTTATATTCTGTCAATTGACTATGTGTTGGGTCGGATAGAAAAAATTCCTCAGCTATTCCCGTTAATTTTAATTTTAGAATTGTTACTTTCTCATCGTTTGACCACTTGCCTAAATTCGCAACATCGTTTATTTTTCCCAAGAACCTGCGAATTCTTAACGATTCACCTCCGTCGTACATTGGAATTAGATCAATTAGATTAAATTTCTCGAACGCCGTTTGCGTCAAAAGGGGGTCTGATTGTCGTGTACGTGGCATGTTTGTTAATTATTAGTTAAGACCAAAATTTCTAGCGAACCTAATTCACAACGAAAACCGTTAAATTAAAACAAAATTCAAGCACTCGTGCAAGGCAACAGAAATTCATGAACTCTTAAATTTAAATGAAACTTTTAACTAATCGGCTATCGCGTAAATACATGCATAGAGAAAAAAAATTCACATCAATATTGAAAGAGAAAAAAAAAATTAAAGAGCACAAGTACCTGCGTCATCGTTGCACCCCGGACTCTCCGACAAAACTGCAAGAAAAAAAAATTCACAGTATCAAATTCAAGCAATACATAAAATACACAGTAGCACACGGGATGAAATTTTGTCCGGATGATCCATCAAGAAACGTTTACAAAAAAAAATTGTAAAAAAAAATTTCTAACTCAAAGGATGTAAAAAAATTTTTCTAACGACCAAAAAATTTTAAGATTCTGGTCAACTGGCACCAGATGATGGTGCAAAGAAAGAAAAAAAAATTTAAAATCCTGTCACGGTACCATTATTATGCGACGCCCGGTTAACTTAAGTTGATTTAATTTATTCTTATTATCCATTTTATAATACCCAGGTTCTAATTTATCATTTGGCGTCACACTATAGCTTAAATTTAAACATTAGATCTTTAAAGACAAATCAAACAGGACACTAAATTAAAAAAGCCGTTCTTTAAATTAACACTTAATTTATTTACAATAACATTTAAATTACGTTAAATACTAAGGATATACATGATTACTTAACTGAATTAGGATCTGAGAGAGAGAGAACATGGTGTGGCCATCTCGCGAGTCTCCAACCGCGGCATTTTGTCAAGGGGTCGTCAGACCAAAATCGGTGATAAAATTTGTGTCCGAGAGTGACTAAATTCGTCGTGCAAGCGCTTATATTTCGCGGCGGTTTACTTCTGTATTCTGGAGAGGATTCTTTTTCGAAACACAATCAGCTTTTCTGATTGGTCTGAGTCAGCGGAGGGATATCTTCTCGCGGTCCATGACTCCCCCAAAACGCGGAAATTCCCAAAACATCCCATACCATGATGTATTTATGGGTACATTGCCTTCTTCCAGGCGTGGGAAATGCGTCACCCTTTTCGGTGGGGTGAGAGGCACTCCCAGAAATTCCTCTTCTTGTAAACAACAACAGGGCCGATATACAAATTACTGTTGTAATCCTTATGGAAAGGCGGCCCCCCATCACTTGTTTTGTTGGCACAATATTGTGTAGAGTATTGTTGCGGTTTTAGATGTAAAATTTAGTATACAGTAGTTATACTTGTTTTGTTGGCACAGTATTGTGAAGAGTATTGTTGTGGTTTTTTAGATTTGTAAACTTTAGTATACAGTAGTTATACTTGTTTTGTTGGCACAGTATTGTGAAGGGTATTGTTGTGGTTATAGATTTGTGAAACGCGCGTAGTATACAGTAGTTATACTTGTTTTGTTGACACAGTATTGAGAAGGGTATTGTTGTGGTTATAGATTTGGGAAACGCGCGCGCGCGCGCAGTATACAGTAGTTATACTTGTTTTGTTGGCACAGTATTGAGAAGGGTATTGTTGTGGTTATGGATTTGTGAAATTTTTTTTAGTATACGGTAGTTATACTTGTTGAATTGGAGAACACTGATGTGTAGCTTATTTGTGTTTAGATTTGCGCATATGGGTAAAATATAGTTAAGTCTAGGTCTAGTGTATTGTTAGGTTACCTTGAGTCTTTGTATAATTTTTGTAAGGATTAAGTTTAGATTTGATTTTGTGTGTATTAGTGCATCATGGCATTTCTGTTAAGAGAAAGAAAAGACGTATTGTTAGAGGTTGCGAAAGAATTAAGGGTAGAAATTGATATTACTTTACCCAAGATAGAATTTAAGAAGAGAATCTGTCAAAGTAAATACTATGACGAAGAGTCAGTTAAATGTTTGTTGGAGGGTATTTTGGAGGAAAAACGGGAAGAACGTGAAAAACGGGAAATTAAGAAATTCGAAGAACGTAAATTAATTAGAGAACTTGAGTTACAAAGACTGAGAGCTCAACTCAGTAATAAGTTAAATAAAAATAATTTGAAGGCAGGGAATAGGATTAACGATCTCGCAAATGTTTGTATTTTGTCAGGAAAACGTACTGCAGAAGTTAGTGAACCGGTTAATAAGTGTTGGCCTTTAATTAACCCGGTAGTTAATAAAAGCGTGGAGAACGCTACGTCTTGTGATTTTGAAAAGGAGAATTGTGACCCCCCCAGTGAGATGGATGAACGTTTCCCCTCTGTCTGAAGTAAGTGGGAGAGGGACAGAACAGAATAATCTATTTAAGATTGGGGAAGGGAAAGAATTCAACGTGTATAGAAGTAGTGATTGTGACGTGAAAATGAAAGTAGGGGAATGTGAAGGAAGGGTCAAAACTGTGGCGATGGGTGCACAGCGGGTAATAAATCAGGATAATATTGGAGTAGCTCTTTTGAATTGAAACGAGATAAGGGAGTGGCGAACCCTGAAGGATTGATTTATGAGAATAGCTGCGAGGAAAAATATACCCTTGGGACGTTAATGGGTTGTGAAAAGCAGTTAACAATGAATCGGGAAAGTTTTCGAAATCATACAATAGCTAAGATAGCAGAGCAGTCAAATCATACTCTGCCCGTTGTTTGGTTAGGAAGAGTGAACCAATACCCGTACCCGCGTATCAAATGTATGAAGTATAGAAATTTGAACCAGGTGACGCGAGCCGAGATTTATTTTTTTAAGAAGGGAAAGTTTGGTGGAAAAGATCAACGCGGCATCGTGGGTGACTGTACTGGATTTGTGGAAGTAATATTTTCGTCGTTCACTACTAATGAATTATCCGAAGCACACCACATGCGTTATGCCAGTTGGCATGTACATTATAAAAAAATCGAGGTTTAAGTTTCTTTGTGCTTATGATGAATGTAATTTAACGACTCGGATTTTGAGGTTGTTAGAGCCGATTGAAGTACCGCGAATGGTCGATATAGACATTCTGATGGAAATTTGGAAAAACCGTGTAAAGAAAATAGACTTTGTGTTAAAATGGTTGAGTAGGGTTGGGTCGGAAGTCGGACCAACTAAAGGTAAATTAGAGCCATGGGTAAGTTTGTTCCGTGTAGATAAAATGTAGATATAGTGAAAATTCATTGCATGAGCTACTGAGGCTTGTTAATTATATTCCCAATTAAAGTGTTTCCTCAATAACTAACGTAATGGAAGACAATACCATGAATTGTGAATAACCTGTTATGATGGTTGTGATAATGCTTGCTGATAGCCATAATTTAATTAAATTTTAAAAGTTTTAGTTTAAACTTCTTAATTTAAAAATTTGGTTTTTAATGTTTTTTGCAAAGCTTGGAATTTATAAATGTTTATTTTGTTTATTTAATATCGTTGGAAACACCGTTGGAATAAGTAGATGGGAATGAGTGATTCGTAGGGTTGGTGCTAGGTGTGAATTAATATTTGTATGGATATGTGTTGGTGGTGTAAGGTGGAAAGAAATTATGTGTTATGGTAAATATTTTGTGTCTCTTAGGACTGTGTGCGCTCACAGATGTTTAACACAATTGAATGAGCGATTGATGCATTAAAATTATAGAAATATTATAATTTGAGTTAATTTTTTTAAAACCCTAAATTTTGAAGTGTGATGTAACTGTATGAAATGGAAAAAATGGCCCAAGTTTCGGAATTTAAGTTTTTTTTTGTAAAGTATAAGTTTTATAGACTTTTGGATTTATTTGTTTAATTTACTTGTGATTGTATGTGTTTCTTGGATTGCTGTCCTGATCGGTCTCATTGATAAAACGACCCTTTGATGTGAAATGTTACGAACTGAACCAAACTGAGGCCAGAGCAGTCCAGTGAAATGGACCTTTTTCAAGGGGAAGGAGTTGTGACATAGTCTATTGTCGTGAATCCCCATCTTTCGATAAGTGTTATGGTTTCACCAGCTGGTCAAGGACATGTACGACGTCATCGATTGTCCCTGCATTTTTATGATCCACCAGCTGTGGAATGACCAGTGCACGTGGCCATGGGGCCATTGTTTATTGTCTGAACTCAGGGAGTGAGGAAAGACAGACGGGTCGTCATAATAGTAAAGTAGAGCCGGCGCCCCATTGACAATAGGCGAAGCCTATCTTAAAATAATCATGTCATCTTTTCTAGGGTTTTGTGAAGGGGATAATAGAAACAGGTGGCGTGATGGACAAGTGTGTCCAGATGTGGACAAGGAACTATGGCGCCTTGGGCCAGACGGCTCGGGTGTGTTTTGGCGTTGGACAAGTGTGTCCAGATGTGGACAAGGAACTATGGCACCTTGGGCCAGACGGCTCGGGTGTGTTTTGGCGTGTTATGCGCCAATATGACGAGGGAGGTCAAGAGAGACTTTGGTGACCTGCCAATAAGAAGGAGCGAGGGGCGTGTTGTGAACACACCCCTGGTGTTTAAAAGGGTTCTTTTTCAGAAAAAGAGGACCGGGGGGAAAGGAGAAAGTGCAGAGAGAAAGGACAAGAGAGTCCGGGAGAGAGAACGGACGGAAGGAGGAAAGACGGAAAAGAGAGAGAGGAGACGGAAAGAGACTGAAAGAGAGTCGGGGAGAGAGAGAGATGCCCGCCTTGAATGGAGAAAAGTTCTGAGTCCGGAAATTGAAGTGAAAAAGACGATGAACGCCGGTGGCGTTGAGAAAGAAATATGAAGTGAGTACACCGGCTTGGCAATATTACTTCATTAAGAATTGTTTATCAAATAAACAATATTTTTTATATTATATTAGCCTGTAATCCTTAATTTTTGATGGATAGCTACTCACGACGTTACACCTCATAGACCCCTTGACAGGTTTTTCGGTTTGGGGTATGGACCCCTACTTACGTAATGTTAAATTTTTGCAAATTCATCAACTTAAATGTATTTTTAAAGCTACTTCCTTTAAGGGATTTAAATTTTTAACTGCAGGGAATTATAGTGTTTAATAGTTAAGAAAGCACATGTTAATTAAATTAAAATTTAATTAATAGATAAAATAACTGAGTGTAATGGAGAATATTAGGGCCCCTCTGTAAAGTCAGGTTTTGCTCCCCAAGCCGGATCTTACAAAAATTGCAAAACCATAACATGATATAGGCTTTGTCCCCTCCCCCAACCGCTGGGGTTGCGGAGGTGTACGTTACGCCACTGCATGCATATATGATGGCAATAATATTGTGACTTATCACTGCTGTAAAAAAAACTTATATTGGATTAAATTCTTATGAAGAATTTAATTTTTTTTAACAAGTAATGGCTGGGTAAATAAAACTTGAGATGTTTTTATGATTTTAAACTTTCTTTTGTAAAATAAGTTATCCAAATAAAATAATCTTGCAAATAAGCAAATGGAAGGGAATTTTTATAAATTAACGGACAATCAAAGGAATAAGCATTATTTTAAACTAAAAATAGTTTTAAAAATTTGACTCCCAATAAAAATTTCTTTTTAGCTTTACTTTTGTTATAATAAAAAATGTGCGAGAAGAGTCTTCACAACAATAATTAATACAATTGTTGCAACCGTACAATGTCATACAGCACAGCAATATTTTTTCTGAAAAGTTTCAACCTTTACTAAAATTTATACATTTTTATTTAAATAATTGCTGCACAAAAATCTGAATACTTTCAATTCCTTTTCCGTTAAAAATAATCAATTGACACAGTAGATACTTCATAAGATATTGGGGGTAAGCAAATATAAAATATATAATCAAACCATAGAATTTTCAAGATCAGAAAAAATTTCAAACGTTGCAACGAGAGAGAGAAAGTAGATTGTTGATAAAACTTGTATGACGGGTAGTTTTAAAGGCTTGAACAATATGAAAAGACAATGGAACACATATGTTCCGTCAATCGGTTCACTCATCCTCGAAGAATGTTCTTGGTTCGTCATACAAGTGTAACAAGGAGTGTAGTAAAACGATTGTACACTAAACAGCTGGCCACAAATTGGAGATCCCCCCCCCACAAAAAAAGAAATTGTATTTTTGAGAGTAGCAAAGTATAAACTTTCTCATTGTTATATATTTGGTTGTGAATAAAAGTTGAAATGTAGTGGAAATAATTTGACTCGATCACCGGTGGGGAAATTTGTTCCCATCTCAACGGTGAATAGTTTGAAGACCCCACACTTTGAGAGCACTTCTCATCTAAAAGGGGAAGTATTATAAAGTAGCTATCTCGTCGTTTTATCTAGTATTGAATAAAAATTGAAATGGAGTGGAAATAATTAGACTTGATCATCGACGAGGAGTCTATGTTCCCAGCTGTAGTTGTTCTGTAGTGTCTTTTTCCATCCTTTCGACAACTCTTAAAACGCTATGGAAAATCAAATCAAATTAAAACATGTTTGGTTTGAATAAATGGAAGGACAGTTAATTTTAAATCTAACTAAAGTTAAGAAAAAGCAAGCATACGTTTTTTTAGTAGATGTGATGTATAAAAATGCACTTCCTACTTGTATATCATGTGAAAAAGTAGAGTATTTTGAAAAGAAAGCAATTCAGAAAATCAGTTATTTATAATATTTTAATTACAAATTTCAAATATCCATTATTGATTTGCAAATCAGCCTCTAAAAATATTTGCTTTTAATTTTATATATTGAAAGAGTAAGAAGAAAGAGGAGAGAAGGTTAAATAAATTGTGTGTGTTCCACAATCATTTCCTTTATATTTTCTTTAATTACGAGCGTGACATTTATATAAGGTTAAGATTCATCACAAACAATTAATGTCAGACCGTTTGAAATATGCTTATAAAAGAAATACATCTCAAATTTTTGATTACTGGCCTGTTATAAGTGTTAAAAGATATTTGTTTATACTTGATGCAGATTATTTATTCAAAAGAAATAAAAATTTATAAAAAAGACATGATTAGTATAATTTTTTGTGACGCAATATTGGATAACAGAGCAAGTACATTTCTGCAGTTGTTGATTTGTGATTTTTCGTAGACAAATCATTAAATATCGAGCGATCTGTTACTTATATTTACTAACACATTATTGTCAAGCGATACGTTAAGTTATTGTTCAGAATAATTTTTTTATCCAATTATAGACTTAATTCAAATAAAAAAAAATAATTAGATAAACATCGATATTGGCAACTCTGAAATTAAGTATAGAAGAAAAATGGTTGAAATCATATCCAATAAAACTTTTGAACATGTGTTTTTCGTTTTAGTCCAAATTGCAAATATAGAGAGAATATTTTCCCTGACGCCAATTCTATGGTTAGATAAAAGAAACATGTGTTGTCAGTAGAGACAAATGAAGCAATTTTTATTTGCTATTATAATTATAAAGCAACTTGATACCTATTTTATAATTATGTGAAAGAAGATAATAATTAAAGTAAAATTAACCCTTTATCTACCGCATTATGATTTAATGCAATTTCTTTTATACAATATTTTTTTTGAAACGCTACATTGAAAATTAAGGGATATTCATAAATAAAATACTCCTATTTGGAAAATTTAATCCATTAGAGCTAATTAATTACAATGGTACTTTGAAATACCGTTAGTCCACAAAGGTCTAAAACATTCTCATAATATGAAAAGACCTCATGGCCTTTTGAACGCAGTTTTAACACTTACAAATAGCCAAATGACCAGATAACTTTAATATTTTACAGCACAAAATATTTATCTTTAAAGGTTATTAAATTTTCAAAATTAAATTTAATTTTCTTACACATAAAAACAGTTTTTACACATAAACTTAATTTGATGATATTCAAAGACACGGTTTTTCTTATCATTAATACACAAAAATTCATTACACGTTATGCATTTTGAGTGAGGTTTCGATTGGATGTTTTTTAAAGAACTGTATCCTGGAGTAGGAAATGCTGTATTTTCTTAACATGAACAACTGCACCTTGTGTCTTGTTTAGTCTGTTGATCGTCATCGTAAGAATCTAACGAAAATTCCAGTAGATTATTTACTGGGACTTCATCTGAAAATTCCTGTATTAGTATATCACTGATTTCAGAGAGTATGTTCTGTAATAAATAAAAAGCCTCGTGTGTGTGAAGAATGGGTTTTTTTCCCCAGACTTTCTAAGAAACGGAAATAATAATAATAGCACCTTGAATATCTCCGATTATTGTTAAATCTCAATTACACATACAGAAATTAAAAAATTGTTAATTTTTGAAATAAGAATAGATTTTTCATTTAATTGTGTGGCAAAAAAAGAAAGAAAAAAACCCCACAAGCTCATATTTAAAGCTCAAAATTTTTTGAAGACGTTTAAATAAAACAAAAAAGCAAAATAAATTAAGCTAAAAAGCATATGTTTATTGCACTATAGAAGCGCTACTCAACCTACGGTCCACTGAGCCTTTTTAAGTGGTCCGGTCATGATCCATTTTTCTGAGAAACTTACTTATTTAAGAACATTGTATTAAAAATTTGGTAGGAAATTTTTTGTCAAGAAATTAAATCTATCAATTTTGCTGTCGATGTCGTACGGGTACGAATTGATATTCTTTTTTTTATATGGAACGGTTACGGTTATTGATAACAGACAACAGTGGAGTAACGACAATTTTATGTGGGTGGAACTAATTTTTAACTCTTTCATATCTTGCAAGCGAAAAATATTCGAAAAAAAAAATCGTTTCAAGACGATTGGGAAGTTGGCTATTTTGCAGTGAAAAACAAACATGGATCAGTAATTGTTTGATTAGTCACGAAAGAGCTGTATTTAAAAAATACCAATAAACAGGAATCTCATTCAATGATACTTTTCCTCAAAGATCTTTCAAGAGATGATATAAATACGCTTTTTTGAATAATCTTTGCTACAGCAACGAAGCGTTTTGTCTGTGGTAATATCACAGCGGTTACAAAGACATCCTATGAAGTATGTTATATTATTGGTTATCACATGAAACCGTTTACTGATGCAGAAATTGTGAAAGAGTGTTTCTTAAACGCTTTTAATTTAGTGTTAGTGACAAAAATAAAAAAAAATAATAATTGAAAAAAGCAAAGCAGGAGTTATAATATTTGGATCAATTTTCCACGTTTTAAATTTCCAATACTACTTTGATCTTAAAGCATTTCTCCCCATTTATCCTCAAGTTGCGGCCCGCATGAAATAACTAACATATGTATGCGGCCCGCGTGAAATAGCTGACATATGTATGCGGCTCAGCAGAAAAAAAGGTTGAGCCCCCCTGCACTACAGTGGACTCTACAACACAACAAAAAACAATTCTTGCTCTAACGTCCGGTGTGTTGTCGGTACTTATAAGTACCACAAAGTTAATCAAATGTAAAATTAATTTTACACATTGTTCACTTAAAATAAGCAGTCAAATTGTTTTTTAAGGTCTTCATTAACATATAAAAAATGTGGCCACGGTAGCCGAGTGGTATAGGTATCGGATCGTGGCTTGCCTTGTCACGAGTTCGAGCCCAGTGCCACTAAAGACCCGCTGTGTATGACGGCGATGTACGTTAAATCTGTCGAGAGCTGAAATGTCCTCCCGTTGGTGTGGTGTGATAGTTAGGAGAGGGGGTGCCAGCTCAGGTGTCGTCCACGTCACTTGACCATGGTTTAAAATTACGTATTCCGTCGCCAAAAACCTTCGTGAAGCTAAACAGTGCGACGTTAATATTCAATCAATCAACATATAAAAAATAAGACATCTTTTGACATTAACTACTTTTTAGGAACAAATACGACAATCTTCGCAATTCAATCAAACAGTCAGATGGAAATGCAACTTCTACTATAAAACTATTCACCTTCCCCGCTAAAAATACTCATCATGGAACCCGTGCTGCCATATTTCTTGAAAGAGTGTATTTAAAGAAATATTCCTGCTAAGTATCATTATAATATTCGTAAAAATGATTATTTAATGTTACTTTAAAGTGAGTTGTACTTATAAGTACCGTCGGTAGATAAAAGGTTAACTTTAAAATGAGAGTAGACTAAAGGCAGTAGTGTAACGGATAATATTAGGTTCTGGGCCCTAAGCCTATCTTAAAAAAGATTGCAAAACCATGACATCAGGCTTTGGGCCCCCTAGAGCCGTGGACCCCCCATGTTGTGGCAGTTGCGGGGGTGTACGTTACACCACTGGATGGGATTGGAGTAAACAAAAGGGAAAACGTGTAACCTAAGTACACTGTAATTTCAGTGATTAATGTATTTTGTATAAAAATTTTATTATATATTTTTTTTAAGTTTTTAGGAAATATCGCGTTTGCAAATAATTCTCGCTGTGTTTCGCTTTTGAGTTAGTGATAGAAATAAATAACCCCTTTATGCTCTTTAAATTTACGAGTGATATGCATGGTTTTAATTGTTATCATTACTTAACGTTTCAGGGGTATCACTAATTCAGGACAAAGGTTCTTCAGAAAGGATTTTAGAATCAAAATAAGGAATTCTTTTAAAAATTCAGCTTTCACACAGCTTAAGTTTTCATCGTTTTTATTATATGATCGAACCATTTATATAGGCAGGAGATTTATATCGTTTTTACAAGCTTTTTTATGTTTCACTTGTATGTAACGAAATCTTTGAACTCGATTTTTACCCACTTTAAAGGGTCAGATCAATTCAAAATTTTGAACACTTGTCAAAGACCGATGACAATACAATAATTTCATAATTTTGTTTCATTGTCCTGATCAGGATAGTCCGGAATCAGGATTTCGAGGTATGGCGACTAATTCATTTTATATCGTTTCCAGACTTCGCAACTAATTGCACATACCATTTCCAGGTTTGGCGGTTCGTGTGGTAGTTAGGAGAGTGTGGTGCCAGCTCAGGTGTCATCCACGTCACTTGGCCATAGTTCAAACTTACGTGGAACTTCGCCAAAAGCCCTCGTGTAAATGAGCAGTGCAACGTTAATATTCACTCAACTCAACTCCAGATTCACACTGATATAAGATACTTATAAATGTATCGGTGCGGCAAAAAGTTTTTAATAATTGATTCATTAACACTAAATTTAAAGCAAGTTTAGTAATTATTAGTGACTTCCATGGGCTTGTCATATACAAAATATAATACATACACAGCTGTTTATAAAAGCTGCAACACCATGAAGGAATCATGAGAATTAAAAGAACTTTGCAGCAAATATCAATTATCCACCGTGCATGCTTGGTGTGCGCAGCGCCCTCTTAACTGATGCTGAAAGCGCATAAATAGTGGGCTGTAGCAGGACGTTGAAAATAGTTAATGATTATTTGTTAGTGGGGAACGTTTAGTGAGACCTAAGTATGCCTCCACGACGAAATAAGGAGAAATTCCAACAACTTACGGAGTTTGTACGGGAGAAGATTACCGGCCTTCGAGAAGGAGGATTTTCCTATCACGCAATAGCATCTTGTGTGCAGCGTAACAGTTCCACAGCAATCGAGTTTGGAAGCAGTAGACCGACGAGCACCGAACAACACGAAAAACTGACAGTGGATGATGGAAGGTGACGTCAGCGCGTGACGATCAACACCTGCTCCGCATGGCGGTGAATGACCGTACAGCTTTCTCCAGGCAGTTGGCAGCACGTTGGTGTACTGCTACAAGTGTACTAATGTCGGCTTCGTCAATTCTTCGACGTCTGCTGTGCCGTGGATTGTGTGCAAGGGTGCCTTTATACAGGATCCCCCTCACGGCAAAACACCGACGGCTGCGTCTGCAATGGGCTCATGAGCACAGAGCCTGGCAAGCTGATTGGTACCAAGTTGTCTTTTCAGATGAATCACGCTTCAATTTGTGGGACCATGATGGCCGCATTCGTGTTAGACGCTATGCCGGTGAACGCTGCCTTCCAGAGTGCGTTATCGAACGACATAGTGGCCTAACAGCGAAAGTTATTGTTTGGGGTGCTATTTCATATCCTGGACGATCCAATTTGCTACGAATTGAGAGTAATCTCAATAGCAACAGATACGTCCGTGAAGTGCTACAGCCCGAAGTCATTCCCTTCCTTCAATGTATCCCTGGAGCTATCTTTCAGAAGGATAATGCAGGCCCACATGTTGGAAAGACTGTTCGAAACTTCTGTTCAGCACAACACGTGCAATTTCTTCCTTGGCCTACTTATTCGCTGGATATGTCGCCTGTTGAGCACGTGTGGGATTTGGTTGACTCAGGTGATTTGGTCGACTCGTTGGATTTGATCGCTGGTGATCTGCGTCCTGCAGGTTCAAAAGACGAAATTTTGCTACGTATTCAAGCTATATGGAATTCTCTTCTACGAGCAGACATTCAAAATATGTTTGACTCTAATGTTGATTTCCTTAAGTCCTAATTTCCATGGGTCCGTTAGGCGATCATATCCAATGATTTTATGTTCCAGTAATTAGTCCAAGTTCATCATTAGTTAATTTTGTTTATTGGACGAAACACATAGAAAACTTCACACAAAGAGCATTACGTAAACAAAACCTCTACAAGCCAAACAAAGTATATATACTCTTAGCTGACTTGCAGCGCCATCTATATTAAAGAATTTAATTTACAACAGACTCCATGCCACTTCGTATGGCAGCACTTGTTGCAGCGCGTGGTGGCTACACAAATACTGATTTCGGGCACTTAATATTGTTTTTTTTTTTTTTTTTTTTTTGCTTTGAAAATTTCGCCTTTAATTTGTACTAATACAAGTCGTTTGATCATTAAATTTCATTTAATCCTGATGATTCCTTCATGGTGTTGCATTTTTTAGAAACAGCAGTTTATATTGATAATATGTGCAGTTCATAGTATTAAAGTCGCGTTGTAACTTTAGCGTCGAAGCAAATTATTATTGCATTTAATACATTGTTGTTGTATGAGGGGGGCGCGATTAAAATTGACTCAGAATTGGGTCACAAATATGGAAAGTTTGAGAAGGTCTGTTCTAACCACTAAATTCATAATTAAAGTCTTTTTTTCTAAATTCTCTTGTTTGATCGGTAGAATCACGCATCATTCATTGCTTCATTTTAACAAAACAGCTGAGAATTTATTCAGAGGTCACCGGATTAAAATAAAAGAAAAGAAATTTCTCAAAAACTCTTCGATTCAAAAAGTGTACTTTTGCTTCTAATACTGATGCAAGCTTCAGAGAGAATACTTAGCTCTTTTCAGTGAAAAATATCATTGACATAACACCTTATTTTGCATAAAATATTTGAATCTTAGCTCTTCTAGATTTCCTTCAGTTGGCTGATCCTACATTTTGCAAACCAGGCCGTATCGACGCACTGGTAGATTGCCAATGGCTATTCCAGATTCTAAAAAAAAAAAAAAAGATTAATTCATCAAAGAATAAATGATCGTTTAAAAAACTAAAAATGCATTTTTTTACTGTAGTTCGAACTAAAAAATGAAAAATATACTATAGTTTAAAAAAACTTTTAAAAGAACACGCTTTTATGTTTAAAAAATAATTCTTAATATAAAAATAAAATGATTAACGAGAAAATTAATGCCATTGTGGTAAAAGCATGGGGTGTGCTTTGTACTACATTTTTACACTAATTTAGCATTTCGGAATAGAACAATTAAGAAATTATAACAATTAATATAGAGCACCCCACGCTTTTACCCCAATGACATTAATTTTCTCGTTAATCATTTTATTCTTATATTAAAAATTATATTTTTAAACATAAAAGCGTGCTTTTTGTAGTTTTTTTAAACTATAATTTCTTCATTCCACTTTTTTAAAATTAAAATGCCATTTTTCATATTCTAATCCATGAATCAGAAACTTCAGTTTTTCTATAGCTAAGCAACCACTATAATTTTCTACTTTATCTTTAATTTTATTTGTTTTATTTAATTACGGAAAATCATACTTCCTTTGGTAAAAACAGGTTTCAAATCCCATACTAACCCTTTAAACCGATATAAAAATCTCCACTGAAACAAAAATATACACGATATGGATTCTTAAAATACATAGATTAAGGACTGCAGAATATACGTATATATGATTAAGATATGCAGAAAAGTTGAAATGAAGCACAAATGTGCGTAATTAATGTCAGGCACAACATTAGTTGCTGACTATTCTGCTTTGCAATGCTTTAATACATTTCGTTTTTAAAAAAATCATTTTTTGAAATTACATCTGTAAATTATTACTGCAATCGACACAGTGAACACTTTCTTTATATTACATTTTACAAAAAAATCATTCAAAATGAAATATTTACTTAAAACAAGTCGTTTGACACGTATCGTTGAATCGAAATAGCAGTCAGTCAAAAAGCTGCATCTGACAAGGAGAAATAGTAGAAATCAAATTAAAATCTTTTTCAAACGTGTTTGTTCAACAACACTTTAATGATTTATTGCTGAAATCAATCGTTGGAGAAGACTTAAAAATGCATTGCAACAGAAACAGACCTTTCGATTATAGCAGCGTTTTTCAAACTGTGGGGCACGCCACCCTAAAGGGGTGTGATAATTCTACGAGGGGGCGCAAGCATATTGAAAATTTGAAAACAAAGGATTATTTTTTAAAAAAAAATTATTTATTCACTGTAAGTAAACAAACAAAATAAATCCTGACATAATAAGAATTAAAAACTCATTTACACTAATATAACAAATCTATATATATATAAATGTTGTGTTGGTTTGTGTATGCGCGCATAACTCAAAAAGTTCTGCATGGATTAATCTGAAATATTGACACAACGTTGCATTTGTCTCCGGTCAGGATCTTATGTACTTTTTATTTCGAAATTCTCTCTAAATATTTTTAAATTTAATTTTTAAGTGATTTTTTTGGTGCTATGACGTAATACGACGCCATCATTTTCTCTGAATGCGAAAATTTAAACTTTACGTTTAGATTTTTCCAAATTATTGTATAACTCTTCTATGGTTATGTTTATGCGTTGTCATATTTATCTATTTATTGTCCTTTGATGCATAATTGGGATTATTTTTCGAATGAATCATTTTTTTAAAATTATTCTTTCAAGAACTCAAATATTGTTTTGTAGGTTTGGCAACAGTTGGATAGCATTGTCGCGGGATGTTTACGACTTTGATTAAGTTCTACATCGTGTTTTTTCTGTAATTATAAGCTAAATTTATTTCTCTTTATTATGCGAATATGAAACCAACATAATTCACTTCTGTACGCTACTTATTTTTCTACCAAATAGTTTCCGTCAACCATTTACCTGAAATAAACAGACGTAGCCAAATTCCGCTATATAACATTCAATGTTTGGAATCAATATTTTTTTCCCACTTGGAGATATTTTAATGTGACGAAATTAATCGATGGAGTTTTTAATAGGAATGTTTTTTTCTTTTTCAGACAACTTTTTAAACTTCATTTGATTCTTACGTATTATCGCAACAATCGCCAACTTTAATGATAACTCGCAAAGTTGGCCATTCCATTTTCGTAGATGTTGTACGCGCCTAATTGGCAATCGTGCTTCGTTTTATACAATATCGCTAATAGGTTGCGATAATACGTAAGTACCTTTCATTTGATGTTAGTATTGAAATACAAATGTTAAAACTAAGATTTTCTGATTTTGAGTCATCAAAATATTGCACCTTATTTTGTTTTCATTGCTTTATAAGATTATTACCTTCTTAAACAGATTCCATTAGTAATTTGTTAAAATAATACTGGAAGTTATTATGGTTTGTTTTTGTCTGGGACGTAGAGCTACCGCTGTATCAATGATGCAGGAGCCCCAACGAATGTTATTACAATTCCACTTACATGGTGCTCATATCTGAAAAAGCGCCACAAAGGAATTCGGATACAAGGCCCACTCAGAGCTGTTTTGTAATTTCATGTTTTTCTTTAAACCTTCACTTTAACTGCAGTCAATCGGCTTGAGTACATAAAATTGTATTGCAGAAATTCGAACTTAGGTCATCATACTGGCCAAGCAAATGCAGTGCGAGGGATAAATGCTGATCAAATTAGAGTAAGCATCAGTGAATGAGCAAAACAGACAGAGGGCTCAAATACATGTTGAGGAAGCAGGTTGTCATAAGATTGTAATTATTTTTCCAATTTTTACTTTCGCGTTGATAAAGATAGTTCAGCTCTTTTTATGTCAATTACTGTTAGTATTGTATATCATTTTTCAATTTATTTTTAAGCACAGAATATTTACTTTGGATAATTTTTATATATGAAATACTAAATTTAATTCTGTACACTATGTATGTGTTTAACGAGTAGTATACCGATTAAAATCTTCCACCTACCATAAAATCCGGTTTATAATGCGCACTTTGAACACAAAAAATAAGATCGAAATTTACAGGTGTGAGTTATACGCTGGGTATAAAAATGAGGGCTTTAAAAATTAAAAAATAAATGAGCATAAAAAAGTTAAACTTCTAAATATTTCGAAATACTATTTATTTAAAAGACATGACATTCTTATTGAAATTAAAAGGTGGTAGATTTAAAAGTATACTATTTTTGCAATTGCTTAGATAAACACTTTGAATAAATCGCTTCTAAACATAACAGCATTGCATTTGTACATTTCAGGTTTCTTCGTAAAAAAGGGGTGCACATTATATAGCGAATATACCTAAAATTTAAAAATTGCAGCTTGAAAGTATGGGTGTGCATTATATGCCGAACTTTACAGTATTTTATCTTTCTCCAGTGAATCTAAATTAAATTAATATATAATTTTTTATGGTACTTATATTTTTTCTTTAGTCGGCCATTTACCTAAAATCAAAAGACATCGCCGGTAAAATCCTAGGAGGACCCACTGCTGTTTTTGGCGCCAAAAATTTTTTGCCAAAAAGCGCCAAATTGAAGGTTTTCAAAAAGGCGTCAATGACGAAAAACTCTTGGGAAGCGCATGCGTCAGCGGAGGGGGGATGAAATGGGCGTTTCGCAAAGATGAAATCGAATAAATACATTAAATTAATCATTATATAAGGAAAAAAATGGAGAAAGCAATGAAATTCATTTTAAAAAAGTATTCTAAAACCAGTGTGTACAACATGATTTACATTTTTAAAAAGGACGAAAGGGGCGTTTCGCAAAGATAAAATCGAAGAAATACATGAAATCAATTTTAAAAATGTTAAAAAGCACTTACCTTACGCTTGCATTTCGTCATGATCTGTTGGTGGATACACCCTTGCGATGGATGTAAGGAATTTATGAAAATTCTCATTCACCAACCTGTGATCGTAAGATCGCCGCCACATGTGTGTCTTATTAACTTTGTCATATTCTTATTAACTTTCAAGTCATTCATCACGAACTCATTCATGCTCTTGCCAAACCAATATCTCGTCAAACGCAAGATAATAGTTATAGCAAGTTTGCTTTCGCTAAACCAAGTGCCCTTTCTCACACTCCTAACGACGCGTCGTGGCGATTATCTTTCGACTGGTTGCGGTAACACCATTCGTAGCCGCAACCGTTCCCTTTCGCTTTTTGCAAACGCATATTTTTTTTTTTTTACACCTCGAACATACACCATTCTAACGTCTCTTTCTTCCCCTATGTGACCAGGAGCACAAAGAAACCTATCGTAGCATCACTTTAAAGTAATTTCCTTTCACACGCCATTCTTCATTCATTCTAACAACCTCCAGCGAAGTCAAATGTCAAAATGACGTTTTTTCGAAAAGGCGAAAAAATGTTGCACTTTTTTTTAGGGTTGCCATTTTTTTTTTTCGGTGATTTGAAAATCCAAATTTTTTGATGAAATGGAAAGGTTACCATATTGTAACCTTTATCGCTCAAAATTTGGCGACAAAAAAATTTGGCGACCAAAAGTGGGTCCTCCTAGGATTCAACCGACATCGCCAAATACTGCAATATGCATTCAATAAGGGAAGAACATTCTATGCCTGTTTGTGCACAATAATAATACTTTTTTGCACTTGGTAGTGAATTTTTCGACGAAATAGTTATTGTAGTTTTTAATAGTTGAGGCAATAACATTAGACTCACGAAATATCTATTTTGTGTAATTTCAAAATTTTATTTGGTGTTACTGTGAAATATAAATGGAAAAATTAAGATTTTCTGATGTATATTTTGTGTTTGTTTTGATATTATTGCAACCATATTGGCTACATTAACACTTAATTGCCAATTCACCGTGTATGATGCGAACAAAATCGGGGTTGATATAGTTGCAACAGTACCCAAGAACCTTTGTTTGCAACTTTTTTTAGTGATTTTATCAAAATGATAATTTGTTGTTAATTATTGGTTTTTGATAGCTTTTTATCATTTAAGTTTGTTATAGCTAGCTAGCTAGCTGTACCCAATCATGTTTTCCTGTCGCTCAGTCTGGTTAAAAAGAAAGAAAAGAAAAAGCACACATTTCTAATATCTTTAACTGCTTGCACTTCAGGTATGATTTTTTTTATAAAAAAATGTGGAAATATACATTAACAAAACTTTTCTAAGCAGATTTCATTTGTAATTTGTTAACAGAATACTCCCAAGTTATTATGGTTTTTTTTGTCATGGTATGAATCTAAAATTATTTGCATTGTCTCCATAGAAAAGGTGCCACGTTTGAAAACAAATTAAATGACTCTTCTTGAGGTGAAAGGGTTAATTTTACAATGCTTATGAGTAGACATTTTGTGTTGCTTCATTGTCTGTATATATACAGAAATTGTCTGCTGTGCCTGCTTTAGAGCAGTAGTTGCCATTTTTCAACACTTCATGAACCACTTAATGTATAACTTTATAATTAGCGTTTCACTAATAGGATTGACCTCTATGTGGTGGAGCACTATTGCTATATTTACGTCTTTATTTAATCTTCTATGCCCTGAAAATAAGCAATAAAATCCTAGGAGAGCCCACACCCTTGGCGACAAACCAAAAAAGGCGCCAAGCCAGAACAAGATGGTGCCAAGCAAAAGCGACAATGGTGGTAAGGAAATATAGCGGGATAAGGTGGATGCATAATGAAAATATATGTAAGCAATACAGAAATTAAATATTTGAGATCACAAAAATATAAAAACAGCACTTACTTTCTTACTGCTGATCTTTTCCTAGTGGAGGGGACAGCGTAACAACAAATTTTAAAAAAGTCTTAAAGGTCTCATTGCTAAGCGAATGATCGTGTGAACGCCGCCATATTTATTCTGTGAGGTAATGGTTGAACATACATTTGGCGTGGCTGGCACGATTTCGAAGAAAGTGTTTTATTGCTGACCATGTTACATCATGCTGATCATTACATTTAGGATATTCATAACTCGAAGCAATCAATCCTTCCTTCATACACCATTCAATCAATTCTTTCTTACCTTTCGCATTCAACAAAGTAAAAAATTCTAAAGTAGATTCCCTCACACACGCAACCAACCCGGAGACCAACAACAAAATGAAATTCAAAATGCGCGCCCACAAAATACGAAAATACTAGAAATAGTTAGGGTTGTCGTATGTAGTATTTAAAAGTAGGGTTACCAAGATGGCGCAATTATCGCCAACCAAAGTAATTTGCGCCAAGGTTGTGGGCTCTTCTAGGAGTGAACCAAATAAGCTTCATGAAAAGCAACAATCAACAAACTGAGGTGTTTTGCCTACAATTTTCCAAAAACTGGTTGAGGTTACCAAAAATCGCTAACCTCAGGAATTGTTTTTTTGTTTAGTTATTTCAGTAACTAAAAGCTTTTAGTAAAGAATAATTCGTGTTCCGTAATATGTTGTTTTGTTGTTCATCTTTTTTTAAACTGAATCTTCATAAAAGTATAAATAATTTCTCAATTTTTCTGAATGCCATCCAAAATTTTTCACGCATCACCAATTGATGACTGCTGCTCTGTAACACACATCAGTAATTATGTATTAGCATCACTAACAAAATTAGTGCCATGTATATCGTACCTTAATATCTAAACAATAAAGATTCTAACATTTTTTTTATGAAATAAGAAATGGAGGGAAAATGTTGTGATTTGCATGGTGGTAATTTGGCTGTGGTGATGCTAATATTTAAGTACACAGATAACAAATAATTGTCCATGTGAAAAGCTGTCTGTGTCTAGATATAAGCCACTCTGTTTTAAAGATAGACCCTTAACTTTGTTGATAACAATTGCTAATACTAATCGAATTGTGAATTGCAAAAATACTCCCATCATTATCAACACTTTGTCGTAGTTTTCTGCTGCAAAATCCGTGTTTATATTGGAATTTTCCTGGTGTATTCGATTAAAAATACCTTCAGCCTCTCATTGCGTTGAATTTCAGCTGTGTCAATTGATGCACGTTTAAAGTTAAATATTTCATTAGCATTTTTTATTTTTTTCCTTTTCTTTTTTTTGTTTCTGATTTTTTCTTTTTTTTTTTTTCATGTTTTGAAATTTTATATGTTTTTTTGTTTTAATTTTTTTCTTTTTAAGTGTAGTTTTAAGTTTTTAAGAAATTTTATATGCTTTGTTTGAATTTTTTTTCTTTTTAAGTGCAGTCAATTGGCTTCACTAGATAAAAATAATGCCTTGCGGGAAATCAAACTTAGGTTGTCAAACTTGCAAGGCAAAAGTACTACAATGAGTGTAATTGCACATCAAACTGAGAAAGAATGGATACAAGCAAGCGAGAAACAGCCTGTGTCACAAACACAGGCTGAGGGCGCAGCAAAGCAACATGCAGCCAGACTTGAGGAAGCTCATTTGCGAGCACATCATTCGTGTCTTACAGCATCAGAAAGATGTTAACCAAAAACAGCACATCTGCGTCAAACATGACTTTGTGGTGAGCAATCACACAATAACAGTCAACTTGCATTCCGGTACAACCCAGTGGAAGATTCTAGGTTCAGGCAGCATGTTTTCATTTACACAATGATGGAAGTGTATCCTTATTGCAATGTTCTGGAATTTAAGGGAGAAACCAAAGGAATGTTTTGTACCACTGAAAAAATTAAACTGCCTCAACTCAGAGAACAGAGCCATTACAAATTTTGCTTGCTAGATATACTGCGGAATCAAAACATTTCCTATATGACATCAGGAAATACAATTCATGTTTCCAAGTGACATTGTTTGGATAAATGTGCATTTGTGAACACACCTCTGATTTAATAAAAATATCCATAAGCATTGTAAAACTAACCCAATTCTCTCAATGAATCCAGAGTGGAGCCATTTAAAATTTATCTTCAAACTTGAGGTCGCCACTTTAAAGACAATGTAAATAAATTTAGAGGTTCATAACATGGCATAAGGACAAAAATAAGCTGTAATAACTTCAAGCATTTGGTTAACAAATTATAAATATCAGTTTAGGAAAAAGTTTTTCGTATATATATTTATACATTTTTTTTATAAAAGATCATATGTACAATGCAAATTATTTAACATACTGAAAATATGTCCTTTCTGTTAAACAAGACAGCCACAGCAACGCGTGGCAGGGTACAGCTAGTACACTTATAAATATATCAGTACTGCATACTGTATTTCACAATTAATTTAGGAATACTAAGTTAAGAACGAGCCTAAAACAATTACCATTGACCCCATGCAGTGGCGCACACAGGAATTTTTCAAGGAGGGGAGGGGGTCGAAAGTTCACCATTCTTGTATCACGCTTCTTTTGATTTTGTCGATTTTCGGGAACAAAACACAGTAAAAAACTAATTTTTGAATAAATAATTAGCATTAATTAATAAAATTAATCATTAATAACAAGTAATTAATTAAATTTTACGTACTATATACTTAGAATTATAATCAATCGGAAAAAAATCAAGGGCTTTGGGGGGTCTGGACCCCCAGGCCCCCTTGTGTGCGCCACTGACCCCATGAGCTCTTTATAAATAAAATTACATATATAAAAAATTAACACTTATCTTATTAATTTGAATGGTTTATTATTACCCCTTTACTGCTGATTAAAAGAAACGTGATTTGTTCCCCAACGCCACTGTTTTCCACGCAGGCGTGTGTATGTGATGTATTGGAGGGGGGGAGAAAAGGAGTAAATAAGCAAATCCTCCGAAATAAATAAATTCTTTGCAAACACTGTCAAGGCCTTTTTGTTGCATTCCAAAGCCTTCGGAATAATTTTATAAATGACAGTGCACAGAAAAGATCATACTTCGAAAGGACGTATATATACGTCCAGGGAAATTAATGCTTTGGCTGAGCGAGACGTTTATATACGCCGGAGGCACTTAGGAAGTTAAAGTCGTATTGTAGCTTTAGCGTCAAAATATAGCATTATTGAATTCCATAGATTGTAAATGTATGGAAGGGGGACGCGTGATGAAAATTATGATTGAATATTGGGCCGAGAGAGTTTAAGAGTTTAAACAGTTTTCAAAATTCATTCGCGGTCTTTTCGTATTATGAGAATATTTTAGACCTTAGTGGAGTGATGGTACTTTAAAGTACAAATGTAATTAATTAGCTCTAACGGATTAAATTTCCCAAAGTCAAGCATTTTATTTATGTAAGGGCCTTAAGCGGTTTGCCCTTACTACGTACGGGCTACTGAAAATGGACCGCAACTAGTTTACACGTACGATGTTTTCTTTTTTTCTTTGATTTGATCTTATTTTTAATTCTTGTGATGTATTATTTAGTGCTCGTACTTTGAAAAGGGAATGCAGTTTATCTATGGTACTGAAATTCTTTTCGTATGGCAAATTTTTTGTGGGGTGAAGGTGGTAATTAGTATAGTGCTTAGTCATAACCAGTAAAAAAAAAAAAAATATATGGTCTTTTTTTTAAAAAACCATTTTGGGTAAAAAAAAAGAAGGACCACTTAAGGGGTTAAATTTACAATCTAACATAGCTTTCAAATACACCTAATTATAGTTCCTAGTCAGTGGCACACACAAGGGGGGGTCCTGGAGGTCCGGAACCTCCCAAAGCCCTTGATTTTTTCCGATTGATTATAATTCTAAGTATATAGTATGTAAAATTTAATTAATTACTTGTTTTAATGATTAGTTTTATTAATTAATGCTAATTATTTATTCAATAATTAGTTTTTTACTGTGTTTTGTTCCCGAAAATCGACAAAATCAAAAGGAGCATGATACAAGAATTGTGAACTTTCGACCCCGGACCCCCCTTAAAAATTCCTGTGTGCGCCACTGTTCCTAGTTAATATCTGATATCTGCTACTTTTATTAAATGAATATTTTTATATTCAGCCATTAAAATATGAATTTTTGTTTAAATATTACCTTTTATTATAGACCAAAATATCAGCGAATGTTGGATTCTAGGGTCAAAACAATGGCTGAAGCTCAATCCTTTATGAAAGAAAATTCATTGAATTCTAACGTTTCCTTTATTTTCTTATTGCTTTATTGAAATTTATATTAACGTGTTACGTAACGAATTATTTAAATTTTATTTGATGTTCAATATAACGACTAAAGAAATAATTGATTTAAGTAAATATGCCAATAAATAGTTATTTGCAATATTTTTTTTTTTTTTTAAACCAATTGATCTCTGAATTTTGTAGGTAATTCAAAATTTACCAAGAATAAATTTTGAAAAGAATTTTGAAAGTTGCCTTTTACAACAATTTTTGTTCTAAATTTTTTTTTACTTAAAACTGCTATTTTTTTACTAAATTCATTTTATTACTAAATTTTTAAAAAAGATTGATGCAGTGAATTCTTATTTATTATGAAATATTGGTAACATTATACCATAATCCACAAAAGCGGAACAATTCCATTATGTAATTCGTATGCTACTACAGAAGTTATCTTGTCTCATTATAGCTATTTAATTAAAATTTAATATTATTCTATTGTGATTACATAAAAGAAAAACACCTGGGAATTTAGAATAGTTAGCAATTGTTCTCTCTTCTGTATGGATTCCCAATAATTTATAATTTTCTCAAGTAGTTACATATCCCCAATCCTATGTCCTTTTGGTTGCAATCGCAGAAAATGGTACACACGACTAGCTTAAAAAAATAATCATTAGCAACATTTTAAATTTAGCAATGAAACACAGAGTTTTGCATGAACAAAATTCAGTAGTTAAACAAGCACATTTCAGAGTATTACTTAAAACGTATTTTGTTAAACCACAATACTTAGCATTGCAACTATTGTATACAGTATAATTTTGAAATAAAAAAAAATTAACAAAATAATTTATTTTATTTAAAGTAAATTCATAGCATATTTGTTTGGATTTTAATTTTGAAGGATGATCGTTTTTTTTTCTTTATTAATCTAATAACTTTTCGATAAGAATCAAGAGTACCGGGTGCGTCTCTTTTTGGTTCACGTTTGTAAAAGAAATAAAACATTTGGTATTCTTGCTCCGATATTGACTCGAAAAGGGTTCTCTCTTTAACCTTGCACAATGCCATCCTTCATTTGGCTTGCCCTTTTCTCTCTGAGTAAAATTGTAAAGCAATTTACTAAGCTAATTGAAATTCTCCCAGCACTTAAAGCATTTTAGCTTATTTTAGAATCGTTTCTCAAAATTTAATTTTAATGTTTGAATAGTTCGCTATTTTAATTCCAAAAATTTTCCTACTTTTTCTTAATAGAATAATCTTTTTTTATCTTAATAGTTTAAAATTTTTTCTATGTGCCAGGCAGGAATAAGTCCAAGACCTCTCAAAACCAGTTATCTAGTCTCCAGAGCAACTTCTCCTCAGAGCCACTCCCATTGGTTCTTTCCTTTAGAAAGCACACATCCAACTGCCAAACCAAAGCATCAGCTTAAGCAGAGCACATAATTTTTATATTCCTTGTCCAATCCACCAGCCACTCAGTCCTATAACCGAGTCCATCAGTCACCGGTGTTGAAGGTAAGTAAATCCCATTCTTGTGTTTGTGTTTATAACTAGTTTTTTGTTTGTGTTTATAACTAGTTTTTTGTTTGTGTGAATAAGCAAAAGGGGACAAGTCTATTTTAGAGTTGGTTGGTAACGATGTATTGTCAGTTTGAAAGAGAGAAAAAGGGAAGAACTCAGTTATAGAGCAGCAGAGCCGGCGCAAGGGGTAGGCAAGCCGGGCTTCTGCCCGTGGCGTCAAGTTTAGGAGGTGGCAAATTGGCCTTAAAATTAACTGTTTTATGAAGAAAATAAACCAAGATTCATTTAAATCTTATAAAAAAATATATGTTGAATTTGAATAATACATATATGTATTAATAATGTATTTATGTTTCAAATATTTTGACTTTTAAGTATTTTAAAAGTCAAAATATTTGAAATTCAAGGATACCGCTCACTAGCATAATAAATTCCCACTTAAAAATAACTTAAAATGTAAACAAAATCACTCTTTTTATTATAATTTAAATAAATGGACATTCATACAAAGTGCTGCAATAGAATTTTTTACCGTGTGTCTTAATTTGTCGAAACGAATGAAAATGTGGGTAGGTACGAAAAATCAGTCCTGGCAAGCTTTCACACGCCTTTAAACGTGACTATAAAAGAAAAAAAAAAAGCAGTTCTATTGTTTTATTTTTGGAATGATTGCATTGCATATTGGTTGCTTGTGAAGTAGAGGGCGTTATAATACAATTACTATTTACTGGGCCGTTTTTTAAACTTGTGTCTGTTATTAAAGTAAGGTGAGTAGAATAATTAAAAAATATTCAGTTTTTCTCAAGAAATATTTAAATAGCTTCTACAGGATGTTTCTTTTTAAATGAGGCTTTTTCATGTATTTTTAACAGACTTCAAAAAAGGAGAAAGTTATCAATTCGATCAATTTTTTTGTTTTTGTTTTTTTATGCTTGTTCGGCGATTACTTCGGCATATCTCAAACGATTTGAATGATTTTTTTTGTTTCATAGGGTATGTTACCGGTTTGGTATCATTGTTAAAAAGGTGGCTTAAAATGTCATCCCCTAATTTGGGGGGTAACATTTAGGGGTTGATAAAAAATAAAAGTTTCTGAGAATAATTAAAATTTGATGTGAATAAAGCCACTGGGAATCCAAATAAAATGCAAAATTAAAACTTTTGAAAAACTACCCCTTTTGTCTTTGAGGTTAATATTAAGGGGTGGAAAGAAATTAAAATTTTTTCCGATTAAATAAGATTTACTTCCCCCAAAAAAAAAAAATTAAACATAAGGCACTTGATCATAAAAATATATGGATTTACTTTACATTACTTCAGTGAAGACGTTTAAAAATAATTTTATACTTTTTAGTGCTTTTTTTTGAAGTAGGTTCTATTTTTTAAATTTTTTTTATTAAAATGGTTTTTGAAAAACGCCCAATAGAGAATATATTAATCCATTGATATAAACCAGTGGTCTTCAAACTGTGTTTCACGGAACCCTGGGGTTCTACGAGGTATACCCAGGAGTTCCACCAATCAAAATAAAAAAAGAAAGCGTGTATCAGTATGAACACGCGTTCGAAGTTAACTTCTTTGGCTGATATTAGTGTTTTTCCTAATTTATATTTATGTGTTTAATTGTTTTTAAAAAAACTAAGTTATTTTCCTTGAGAATAAAAATAGCTGTTTTTCTAAAAATCAAAAATTTTCCTCAAAAATGTTGAATTTTTGTAATTTAATCCCATTGAAATACTATATTTTTACTCATTGTGATTAATGAAATATATATAATATAATATCTGGTTGAGATGAAACAATAATGAAATTCATTCTGCTAATTTTCTTCAGATATTAGAAAGTTCCAGCCAATTTTTAGCACTGTATATACCACGTGTCAATGTGACTTAAAATAAATATTGCAGAACCTTATATATATATTCTGCCTCTATCTGTTATTTGTGTATGATATTAGTGTTTTTCAATTTCAAGTTTATATTTCTATCTTTAATTTTTTTAAAAAAAAACTAAGTTAATTTCCCTTAAAATAAAAAAAAAGATGTTTTTCTAAGAAATAAAAATTTGCCTCCAAACCAAAATTCAAAATGTTTCATACATTGCAATTTTTGTCGAATTATTACAAAACTTTCCATAAGTATTCATCCAATATATAGTTAGTTATAAATTCTTGGATGCATTGTAATAATAGTGATAGGGTGAAAGAAGAAATTAAAGTTTTTTATGTAGAAAATCATTAAAATTCTTGAAATTTTTATATAAAAATTTGTGTTTACCCATATTTTGTAAATTATCATATAGAGCATTACATTGCATGCATACATTTGTAAGGAATTGCTTAAAGAAGTTAAATCAGGTGAAAAAATATGAAATTTAAAAAGAAATCAAAACGCATGGAACGTTTTGAAATTTTTAAATTTCATAAAAAATACTCATTTTATTCTCACCAATTTTTTTATATGGTTTTAGTTTTAAGTTACATAGAGCCAGTAAAAATTTGGGGCATGTTTGTAAAAAGTTAAAAAAAAAATTACGGTCCATTGTTGTCTTAAAATACAAATTATTGAAGCACTATATAACACTTTAACAACTATCAAATTAATTACACCGAAGCATATATAAGATTTAAAAACTCACTCTTTAAACTGTACTTAGAAATTCCATTCGATTGAAAAAATTTAGTAAACACAATCTTTTATTGCCAAACTATTGGAAGAATTGTTGTGTTGCCACTAAATTTTAAAACAATAGATTGTTTGTATTATTTCTTTAAAAGAATTTTAAAACTGTATATCCAACAAACTCTCCTTTAACTAATTTTTGACAGGTTTTGAACCTTTTAAATGCCTACTGGGTAGATTAAAGACTACCTTCCGATATTTTTTAATTCATAAAATTGATTATAATTTGACTTCTAGGTAACGTAAAAAACAAAACAAAGTATGTATCGCAAGGCTAAAAGAGGAAAGGCTTGTTAAAGTTGCTGTTGAATGGGGAGAGGGGGTGGGTGCTAGGTCAGGGCTAATAGACGAAAAACACAAAAGAAATTTTAAAAGCCGTAATTTTTAATCTATTTTTTCAATCTTTGAACAGATTACGGATAATACTATTCTACATATGGAAAAAAAAGTTTCGTTAGATTATTTTTATGAATAATGAGGTTATTAAAAATTTAATTAAAATGTTGAGTATTTTTTGAAAAATCGTAAAAAAAAAAAAGATTTCGTCATTTTTTATGACTGATTCTAAAAGAGAAAAGCATGAACTTGTTTAGAATAAAATATCAATTCATTTACTCGAAAGGAAACTTAAAGGGGATGATTTAGAAACCATTTTTATTAAAGCGTATCAATTTTGACTCATTTTAAAAAAATCGTAAAAAATAGAAAATATTATTATTTTGTTAAAAAAATATATACCATATCGTGGCGAAAAAAATAATCTTTCCGATTCTGTAATTATTTTTTGTCTGAGATAGATAGTATGAATTAGATGGCGTTTTTTAAAACGGGGGGGATTCGAATTTCATTCATTTCTACCTTAGGTTGATCGCTAACCGTAACTGGTAACGCGTAACGGAAATTTCTCCCTACCGTGCCATAAGAAGTTAACTTCAAAAATTCGAAGTAGAAAAAATTAAAAACGTGTATGCAAAATATTCCCGTTTTCTATGGTGTCCTAGAGTATATATTTTTTTAACGAGTATTCATTATAGTATTTAAAGTCCTGTTTCCCAATGCTGGTTCCATGGGGAAAGGGAGAGGAGGCGATAAAGAAGAATTTTGACATCCGGTTCCTTCTCTTTCAACTAATTTTCTACTACTTTTACAGATTGGTATGTGTGAATTCAGGTACTATTGAAAGCGATTTTAGCAGAAATTAGTCTCAACAAAAGTGATGAAAGGCATGGTCGAGTTTTATGAATGAAAAGGAAGGAGCAAAATGACCATGAGAAAAAGACCCTTTTTCGAAGGAAACTGAGGGAATTTTGTGTCAATTTGACTTCCGAACTAATTCTCTTAGCATTTATTTATTTTTCGATACACATACATAAATATAAATGTCCATCAATTCGTAGAATATTTTCTTGTTGATTAACATATTTCAGTATGTGTGTTTTCGTCACTTGAATGCACCGTAATCGTCTTAAAACATTTTCGATTGACATTGCTATTGAAATGAAAAAATATTATTTGCCTCTCGTATAAAAATAATTTCTTTAGTCGCTTATTTAGGACGATAGTAGCTCATTTAAAATGCAAAACATTAATGAGCTTTTGAGTACATTCATTATTTATATTTGTGATTTAAAAGATACTCCTCAAAAGGACGTATTAAAGTATTGTAAAGATCTAGAAAGAGGTTTTTAACTGATGGGAGTTTATCAAATATAAACGCGCTGTACCTGGCAGACGAGATAGTAGTGGTTTTGGCTTTGCTAAATAAAACAGAATGTCCAATCGAGATTTTAAAATTCGTATCGAATCTGGATTTTGCTCCAAATCTCGGTATAGTTGTAAGGATATTGCTTTCTCTCCCAATGAGTGTGGCAAGTGGAGAAAGGAGTTTCTCCAAATTAAAATTAATTAAAAAAATTTTACTCTGCACAACTACCGAGGACGGGCTAAACGGCTTGACAACAATAGCCATTGAACATGAACTGGCTGAAGAAATTAATTTTAAAGAAATTATAAAAAAATTCTCAGAATTAAAAGTGAGAAAGAAACACTTTTAAGTTTAAATCTCGATTTAAATGTATTTTTAATATGTAATTAAGTTTTAATATTTAGTGGTTCTATAATTTGTTTTAGTATTTCTTTAATATCTGTACTTTATAACTGTACACTAGAAATGACTTTTCTTTTTTTCTATGCAACCCTAAGTTTAATTTAGTGCCAAAAACATAAATTAATATTTTTTGCTAATCAAAGCTTCGACATTATTGATAGAAATTTTTTTGCTCACGTTTTATTTTACCATTAAGAAGTCTCAGGGGTGTTAAATTTCTCTAGAGGTCTGAAAATATAAACAATTTTCAAACAGGTATAGTTTCTTTAAATTTAAGTTAAATTATTCAAATCTTTTACACATTATTTATAAAGGAATGGGGCGTCAGAAATGTAAAAAATGTTTAAAAAATCATAATTTTAAAAATTATAAGCATATGAAAGTAAGAAACTTTTCTATAAGAAATATTTATCAAGTTTTTTTTTTTACGTCGCGCATGCTATTTTTTAAAAGAGTAGGTTTAATTACTAGCTATAAGTTGATTTATATAGATAAATGTGTTCTTAATACTTTGTAGCTACTTTTATACAAATAGAATAATAACTTACATATTTTAATAAATAAAAAAATACATTTTTAAAAAATATTTAAAAAATTGCAATATTTTACAAATATTTTGAAACACAAAAGATATATAATACTAAAATTTGGTAGGGTTTAAAGAGTATGATGCATTGTATAATTCTATAAAGTTTTATACATCAGAGGCTAATATTTTAGAAAATAGCGTGCGCAAAGCAAAAAATACTTAATATTTATTATAGTATTTCCATATGCTTATAACTTTTTAAATTATTATTATATTTTAAACATTTTATACTTTTCTGAAGCCCCATTCTATTATAAATAATGTGTAAAAGATTGGAATTATTTATTTTAAATTTAAAAGAATTATACCCATTTGAAAATCGTTTATATTTTCAGACCTCTAGAGAAATTTAACACCCCTGAGACCCCAGAGTGCGAAACTGCTAGCACCCACCCTGAGAGCAGACTTGGCGCTAGCAGTTTCCCCACCCCGGGCAAAGAGATAAAATGCCGCCCGTTTATAACCAAAATTAAAAGAGATAACCTAAATCCTTCCCATGCTCAATGGTAAAATAAAATGTGAGCAAAAAATTGCTATCAATAATGCTGTAGTTTTGAATAACAAAAATACTAATTTATGTTTTTGGCACTAAATTAAAATTAAGATTGCACAGAAAAAAAGAAAAGACTCATTTCTAGTGTTTATTTATAAAATACAGGTATTCAAAAATACTAAAAGAAATTATAGAACCACTAAATATTAATTACATATTAAAATATATTTAAACCGGGAGTTATACTTAAAAATGTTT
Source organism: Trichonephila clavipes (assembly GCA_019973935.1). NCBI lineage: Eukaryota > Metazoa > Arthropoda > Arachnida > Araneae > Nephilidae > Trichonephila > Trichonephila clavipes. The sequence goes on along the minus strand of BMAU01002189.1, from coordinate 24,379 downwards.
CTTTCTGAATTTTAATTCTGAGAATTTCTTTATAATTTCTTTAACATTAACTTCTTCAGTCAGTTCATGTTCAATGGCTATTGTTGTCAAGCCGTTTAGCCGATCCTCGGTAATTGTGGAGCGTAAAAATTTTTTAATTAATTTTAATTTGGAGGAACTCCTTTCTTCACTTTCCACACTTATTGGGAGAGTAAGCAATATCCTTAAAACTATACGAGATTTGCAGCAAAATCCAGTTTCGATATGAATTTTAAAATCTCGATTGAACTTTCTTTTTTATTTAGCAATGCCAAAACTGCAACGATCTCGTCCGCCAGGTCAAGTGCGTTTATATCCAGTGAATTCCCATCGGTTAACACTGTTTCTAGATCGTTATGATACTTTAGTTTGTTGTTTTGAGGAGTATCTTTTAAATCACAAATATTGTATAAGAATTGGATATAGTTACTGTGGGTACTGATAAAATCAAACCTTTATTCAAGTGCATCGATAGCTTTATCTAATGTGAAAAAAAGTGTGTGTGTACTTATGCACGCATGTAAGAAGTTATACTTTGGCGTGACAAGATTAAAATCTTTCTAAAAATCTTGAGCAGGGCAAGCTGGTCCAAGGACGAAAGGCAAGTTGAACGGTACTAATCTTAAGTCAATTGGACCAGCCAAACCCGAGATAATCACCATTTAAATAAACTTTAAAAAATCCCGTATAGAGGCAATAGGACTAATAACATGGGGGATGGGGGTGGCAGACTGTATCTGGAGATGAGACGAACCGAATGTGACAACTGAGACCTCATTGAATGTCTCGGCGGGAAGAATTGTTCCTGAGAAAATTAAGACATCCGCCTGAAGAGCCCCCGAGTTATGGTCACTTTAAAATATCTAAAACAATTAAATAAAATAGAAGCAGAGCACCCAACAACTCGAAACTTGGCCTGATTATGAGGAAACACAAAAGGAATCCATCCGAACCAGTCTGGAGTCTGTAGTTGCAAATGCGGCGGCGCTAGCTCGGGAAAAAAAAAAGGAAACTAACTCCCCTGGGGGGGGGAAGGACTGTGACGTAAAAGGTCACGTACATCCCAACGATACACAGAGTAGTAGGTGATCCCAAAGTTTCATCCTTCTATCTCTTTAATATCATGATGTCATGAAAAGATTGAACCCCATAGGAAAAACATGGGAATTCTAATTTTAGTGATTCCCCCCCTTGACCCACTATCTACACACGAATTACAACAGATGAAAGAGCTCAACGAGGAGAACCTATGGACGAGGTTCATTAACCAAACTCAAAATTCCCCGGAGCTAAGCGGGATTTAAAAAAATTTAAAACTTTAAAATAATTTTAAAATGTTAAATATAGATGAAGAACTGAGGCTATGGTCCTGAAAAAATATATCTAAGATGCTCATAGGGAGAACAATCGAATCCAGACGGTGCGGTCGACCAACGTGGCATAGGATTCGAGTTTTTACTGAGGAAGCCCTGTAAGGGGGGGAGCAGCGGAGGGGACCCATTCCACGTAAAGCTTGCGCTGATACGAAAATATGGTGGACCTCTTACAATCAAGTCCCAAGGTCAATTCCTTAGCGGGGTGAAATTTTTTCCAGTCCCCGTAGGATTAACATGGGAGCATGATATTTTAGTGCTTAAGCCCTCCCCATGCATACACAATGGGAATGAAGTAGATGACTGAATGGGTCTCGACGAGTGGAACAGTTGGTTCAAATCTCAAGTCCGAGACTCGAACAGGAGCCAAGATATTGTGAATTGAAACAAATTTAAAAAGTTTCAAAAGTTTAAAACAATTAAAAACTATGGCAGAAATAACCCTATGAGCATGAAATTATAATAACTGGAAGAGCAGATAGAGAGGAATCGAATGCGCTAGGTCCGAATGGACTGTTAAGCTCGGGTGCCGAGATATTGGCCAAAAAGCTGTAGAGGGGGAATGCACCAGGGGGATGCGTCCCAACACATATGGCTTATAACAATAATTATTACGATCCCCCAAATATCAGTCTCCTCGCACCAAAAAATTGGCATGTTAAAATATTAGCCAATGGTGTGCGCGCACATCGGTGCCGTGACGGTTTTGCGTCACATCCATGACGATGTGCGCGCGCATCGTGAAAATTTACCCTCATCCTTTTTCCCAAACGCGCAATAAGAATTATTTCTTCAAAAAAATTATGACAAATATGAATAAATACATTATTGGACATATTATTGAATTATTAGCATTAATGAGATGCACATGAGCTTACATATATTCTGTACTTTTCATCAAATCTTAGAATCAGACGGTACCCAATCACTGCGCACACACACACATCTCCTTTTTTACATTGATTTTTATATTTGATACTTTTCATTCACAATACTTTCAAAAAACCAAGCTTTGCACAAATAGAGATAGAATTGATATCTTCTGAGCTTTACTACTTGAAAGGAAATATTACTTTAAAGTATTTTTCAAACCAGATGATGGAAGTGTCCTTCAAAAGTGAATTTTATATCTTAAATGAAGTTACTGCCATTTTAGGTTAGTAATTGCTGCAATATGCAAAACCAATTCATACCCTCACTAATTTAGTTCTTTTTCTCTTCATAGTTTTATATTTTTTGTATGAAAAATGTTTGAATTTTCTTTTCCTGACAGAAAAAAAATCAAAGTATTGAGCTTAAAAATGTCTCATAAGTATGCAAATTTTGTTGAAAAATCTTTAGCCTCTTTTTAAGATTTTCTTCATCAAGAGGAGACATGGAACGATTTACACAAAATGTTATTATTTAAATGATTTTCATAATTTTTTTTGTTGACTCCTATGTGTATGTATGAAGTAAAACAGATTTTTTGTGTTCATAATTTCATAAAAAGCTCACCTTTTCATTTTTTAAGGAAATGAAGTGTTTTTTATTATGCTACTCCTCGTACAAAAAGTGATATACATATATGAAATTTGATTTACAAGTACATCAAACTATTTATAACGAAAGCTGGTATAGGTTTTGTGATAACATGATTGGTATTCTTACAATGCTTCTTTTTACGAATACTTATTAAAATATCCTTTAAAATTGTGTAAATTCTAACTTCAATTATTTTTAAAAAAATAAGCATTTCTTTGATTGAAAAATGCATACCAACTTTTGTTCCCCTTACTTTTAGCAACAAGGGAAAAAAATTTACAACTATTAAGCACAATAGAAAAAAGTATTAGCATTTTAATGCAGACAATCTTTAATATTTCTGAGATAAGTCACTTTAAAATTTTGATTTGCCTTTGGAATATAAATAAAAACAAATGTTAAAGTTATCATAACTCTGCGTTTTTTAAACTTAGAGCTTTCAAATTTTGTGAGTTTGTAGAAACGTATATAAAAAATAATTTAGACAAAAAAAAATAGTTTTGATATTTTAACCGATTTTTGTCAATCGAATCGTACTGTGTCCCCTTTTAAGGAAATTATTAACTTAATGTTGCAGATTAAATGGAGGTGATACGGTTATTATACCGTGAAGAGATCCATCATGCATTCATGTACAGCAGGGGTGGGCAGTTTTTACATATATAGTACGGTGTACCTCTTAACTTTTTCAAAAAGTTGCAGTCTACCTTGTGGTGTAGGTGTGATGAGCTAAAAATGCTCAATAATATTTTTAATCTAACAATAATAAATATAGAATATGTACTTATATATATACCTACACTGCTGGCCACCGTAAATGCAACACCAAGAAAGACAAGAGATAGCACAACAAAATTTATTTTGTAGATAAAATGTTGACCAATTATCAAATGATTAAATTTATAGACTTCTGTGAGATGTGTTTCCTGCCAAAATCAGTAGCCAGAGTTGCCGCCGTTGTTGGAGATCACCGCTGCCAAACGCCTCGGCATTGATTCAAAGATACTTTGGATGTGTTCTTGGGGTACGGCAGGTGGCCGCGGTAGCTGAGTGGTATAGGCATCGGATCGTGGCTGGCTTTGTCACAGGATCGAGCCCAGTACCACTAAAGACCCGCCGTGTAGGGCAGCGATGCACGCTAAATCTGTCGAGAGCTGAAACGTCCTCCCGTTGGTGTGGTGTGGTAGTTAGGAGAGGGGGGTGCCAGCTCAGGTGTCGTCCACGTCACTTGACCATGGTTCAAAATTACGTGGTCCGTCGTCAAAAGCCCTCGTGTAGCTGAACAGTGCGACGTTAATCTTCACTCACTCACTTGGGGTACAGCAGACCAAGCAGCTTCCACACATTGCCAAAGTTGATCTGGTGTGGCAGCTGGGGGTGTATTCTAGGTCAATCGTTGAGCAACCATGGACCATATGTTTTCTATATGCAAAAGATCCGGAGAGCTAGCCGGCCAGGGAAGCAATTCAATCGGATGATTGACGAAGAACCTTTGAACAATGTGTGCCACGTGTTGTTGTGCATTATCCTGTTGAAATACGGCTGTGGCCAAGCCCTGAAGGTAAGGAAGGACAACTGGCTCCAACACCTCAGAGATGTAGCTCTAGCTGTTTAAAATACCGGCGATGCGTACTAGAGGAGTGCGAGAGCGATATCCAATACCAACCCATACCATAATACCCTGTGCAGGACCAGCGTGGCAGTGCATAACCTGTCCAGCATCCTCTCTCCACGATGTCTCCAGACTCGAATCCGTCCATCGTGGTGTTGCAGACAGATGCGTGACTCGTCAGTAAAGACGACTTCATTCCATTTTTCCGCCCACATCCTTCTTCAATCGCCCCATTGGCGGCGGCATTGGTCTGTGGCTCTGCGTCAAATGTAGACCAAGCAATGGACATTTTGCGGACAGACTACTCTGCTGTAAACGGCCTCGAATGGTACGCGCAGACGCTGAATGATGCGTTACAGACTCAATGTGCTGTTCTACGGTTCGTGATGTGACTGAGCAATCCGTCACTGCCATGCGCACAATTTTCCTATCCTCACGTGAAGTGGTGCACTGAGGTGGATGCAATTGACCACGTCGGTCCATCGTACCCTTCTGCATTCAACGGTCACATATCCGCATTACAGTTGTTTGGTTTCGTCCAACACGACTACCGATTTCCCTGAAAGATAATCCACAATCTCGGTAGGCCACTATCTTTCCTCTGTCGAACTCGGATACTTGATCAAAAGCTGATCGCTGTTTTCTACGAGACATAACTGATCGTTTTTTGAAAAACCACAAGAAAAACACAATTGCCGAACTTGAAATCGTCTAAATCTCGAAGCCTTAAATAGCGCTTTGAGGTGGCGCCACGGGCGCGCGTGATGTGTGTCTGCGCTGAAATTCTAATCACTTGCATATCTCACCTCCGCTAATGCATGTTGTAAGTTTCATGTTATTTGCATGCTTCCTTCAGGGTGTTGCATTTACGGTGGCCAGCAGTGTACATAATTACAATAAAAAATTATTCTTTTAAAGTGACGTCTTAAGCATAAATCAGGGTGCAAACGTGATAATTATACCCAAAAAATTTAATAATGTTAAATGATGCATCGATTATCAAACAGTTAAAAGTGCGTTGAAAATAAACCATTTTCATTTGAATTTAGTTCTCGTAGTTGTAGTCTCAGTTGAAGACTTAGTCTAAATAATGTTTGCTTCAGTCTGGAATATCTCGGTAAACACTTACTATACTAACTGCTAATCTTATACTGGATTCTAAGTGGTCGTCTATGAAATGGGAATGATATGTTGTCTAAATTATATTCATCGTTGAAAATTGCAGATTCACACAGGTAGGTAGAGCGAAAGAACGATGTTAAATAAAATGCAGCTTTTTTAGAGATAGGATACTTTACTTCGTCTGTTAGATTCCAAAAGTTATTCCTTTAAAATTACTTCATTTAGAAGCAGAAAAACTTCATTTTTTTAAGAGATAAAGTGAACATGTAACATATTTTTAGTTTTATTTTCCACATTAACATTACCAAATGGATAACACATGAATTGGTTCTAGTCTAGTAAAAATTCTTGAAAACGTCTCTCAAATTCGAGTACAGTTTTATTATTACATCGAAACATTACTCTTTGCTTAATGTATACCCTTTTCAGCCAACTCATCATAAATATTTTTGAAATTTTTTAATTTATTCTTCATCAACTGAGAAAATATTAGATTTAACTTGTTTTTGAAAGTAATTTTAAGTTCAATTCATTAAGTGTCGTATCAAAAACAAAATCTAAATACATCATCCAAACATCATCGCTAAGTTCACCGTACGCTTCATCTTTTGATTCCCAAAAACCTTTACCCCCTGTAGTAGGTCCATGAATCGTTGTAAAAAAATACGACCTAACTAACGAACATCTCCATGATGTAAGAATTCTCCGTAGTCAGATTCATTTTCTTCGAGTTGGGCCCGAAGTATTCTTCGCTGAAGACTTCTTCGAACTGAGTTCACAATTTTCATGCAAATTCCCATGACATGACACATATTTATAATGTTACAATAGAAGGCCTGTTGGTTAATAATACAGTTATAAGAAAAGCAATCCGGTAAAAGTCATCGTCTGTGATATACATAACCAAAAATCCATTGACTGCACCTATCGTTGATGGGGTTTCATTAGTTATCATCGATGCAACTTTATAAATCGAATTTTTTTCCTCTTTATATTTTTTGAAAGCGTAGTAAACATTTTCACCTCGTGTTTCCCTCTTTAGAAATAATATTGTTAATAAATCTCCTTTTACACTCATATTCTAAAAAACCATCTGCACTATTAAAATCCGTAGGTAAACAAACGTATGCATGTCGCTTTGTACGCATGTACATTTATTTTCTCACCAACCGCACGACGCAGAAACTCGCCGAAGGTACCAAAAGTTGGGGAATGATCCGTGGAATCCGTTTTTACCATTTATATTTCGATATCACAATTAGTTAAAAAAGACATTAAGAACCTTTGTTTTACTCCTGCGTGTTGTTTCTTCCGCCAACCTGAATGAAAAACCGGGAGGTGAGAATTTTTTTTAACCCCGACGTTTTTAAAACCCGATCTAATTTTTTCTATGAGACCCAAACAAAAAATAATTACATAATCAGAAAGACCATTTATTTCGCCACGATACGGTATAAATTATTTTACAAAATAATGATATTTTCTAATTTTTACGATTTTTTCTAAAATGAGTCAAAATCGATGCGTTTTTATTAAAATGATTTCTAAATCATTACGTTTGAATTTTCTCGCGTTAATGAAATGATATTCTACACTAAAAGAGTTCATGCTTTTCTCTTTTTAGAATCAGTCATTTTAAAAAATAAAATGTCAAAAACTTTTTTTACGATTTTTTAAAAAGTACTCAAGTTTTTAATTAAATACATAATAACTTCATTATTTATTAAAATAATCTCATGAAACTTTTTTCTCGTGTGTAGAACAATATTATTCGTAATCTGTATAAAGTTTGAAAAAATTGCTTAAAAATTACGGTTTTTAAGAAAAATTTGTGTTTTTCGTTTTTTATCCTTTTTCGAGAGTTAATCAGACACACACAATGCAGTATTTTTTTCATTTTTTGTTTAAAAATTACCGTAGTTTTCAATCGATATGTGAAGTTTGATAGCATTAACTTAAAAATGAAACCCTAAAAAAATAAATAAAATAAAACGAACAAAAATAACACAATTTTACAACAGCCAAGGGTTTGGCGGCGAAAGCCTGTTTGGCGCCAAATGAGTAACTTTTCCTCTGTGTACTTTATGTTTGATGAAAGGTTACACTAGAAAAGAAGATACCTATAAATAATGAATATCACCAGATGTGGCGAAATTGAATATCTCTTCCTTTTATTTCAAAGGTTTTTTAACTCTTATTCCAGCGAAGCTCGTGGCGTGTTTGGCAGTGCTTGAATACTACCGATTTTACCCGGGTTCAAAACATCATCATCCCTTGATTTTTTAAAAAATACTCAAAATTTTATTCGCGCTTTTAACTACGTCAGCAATTTTGTAATTGGAAAGATAATTTATTTCGCCACGAACGTATTTTTTTTTTTTTTACAAAGCAACGATACTTTACATATTTTATGATTTTTTCTAAAATGAATCAATATCGATGCGTTTAAATGAAAATGATTTGATCTTTTAGAGTTCGGGATTTAAAAAATAAAATGCCGAAAACCTTTATTTTTCTTTCGAATTTTTAAAAAATACTCAAATTTTAAATATTTCATAACTAATCAATTTTCAAATTTTTTATAACTTCTTCATTTATAAAATCATTGCATGAAACTTTTTTCTCATGTGTCGAACATTTCAAAAAATGCTCACAATTTTAATTTCGACATTTAATATAGTTGAGAAATTTTGTAATAAAAATTTCTACTTTTTCTCTTTTTTCAACATGCAACTATTTTTAAAAAGGTACATTTTCGTTTCCGGGGTCTGAAAAGTTGTAAAGTGAGTGAGTGAATATATATATTAAAGTCGTACTGGTCACCTACTCGAGAGCTTTTGGCGACGGACTTCGAAATTTTAAATCATGATCAAGTGACGCGGACGAGACTTGAGCTGGCCCCCATCTCTCTAAATTACCATACCACACCAATGCTAGGACGTTTAAGCTCTTGACAGATTCAACTTGCATCGCTCCTCTTAACAGAGCGTCTTCAGTGGTAGCCAAAATTATAAAATGGTATTAATAATTAACTGTGGGAAATTACCACAAGACTTTTGTAATATTCACACACACACACACCAGGAAGGGCTGATAGCGAGAGGGGATTTTCCATGGCAATATGTTATGCATTCAAAAATGTTCGTGCAGAAATCTGTCTGACAAAGAAAAGAAGCAAAAAATTTTGGAACAGGTAATTTTGAGTTATTCAAGTCGGTAAAAGCCCGAGCAACGCCGAGCTAAGCGGAGAGGGAAAAAAGGAATACAGTAATTTTGAAAAAGAATATTCGAAGTGCTGATTTTGTGAAAGGAAGGGAAAATTTAAAAAAGTAGAAAAAGCCCGTGTCAACACCGGGCCATGCAGCTAGTTCTTATATAAATACAAAGTAGAGAAATATCAACCACTTCTGTAGATTCTAACTGCAAGGAAAAGCAAATGCTGTAAGTAATATCTTCGGTCAGCTGATCAGCCAGATCAGAATTCATCATTCCTTTTTGACTCGTGACAGTTCTATGCGAAAGTTTCATGTCTTTAATTGCGTAAATAATCTCATTTTTGTTCTTGAATGAATCAAATAATGAATCACTTGCTTACATATATAAGCGCTTTCTTTTTATTATTTCTCCCTCTACCGAAGGTTTAATATGTTTTGCTATAACACAAAACTCACACAAAAAGATGCAACATTTGCAGCTTTAGATATAATATTGAGTTTAATAAAACAGTTGTCCGATTAATTGTGATTTAATTTCCTTTCATTTTTGTTTACGCGATTCACATTGAAGCTGAAACGCCTTTCATCGTTCCCTTCTTTTGGAAGTGCCACACTCGGATGACATACTATATAATACACACGTTTTGCATTCACCGTTGTAAAGGAAAACTGACAATTGTTTCCAACATTATACCCTTCTTTTAAAATATGACAGATTACTTTTTTTACTACAAAAAAAAACAAAAGTAACAAAATCTTTAAGTTGAATGTTTAAATACCAATGAGAGCGATTGCTAGACTAATGGAGTGTGGACGTTTTCAATGCAGCGAGTATAGGTGAATGGATAAATCTGAGATCGATATACGTATATACTTAGCACGTTCGCCACTGGGTACCGCGCCCTCCCTTCACACCAAACGACACCGATTCATTCACCATCAAACTTGTCTGATCGACCAAGATTCGGCTTCGTAATTTCCCGCTCAAATAAGCCAAGATTCGTTTCTCTCCTTCACACCAACCGAAACCGGTTAAATCCGCTGTCATTCTCATTCATGCGTGTTTAAGTAGGTCGGATTTTCTTCACTCATTCACTAGCAGCCGGGAGCTATTTCTTAAAGCAAAAGCGAATTCAAACAGTGTTTATTTTTATTGTTTTTTATGTTATTAGTGATTTTTTCACATAAAGTTTTTATAAAAGAAACTGATTACAGATGTTTGAAGGTAGTGAATTTCTCTGTTAGGGTTAGCATGAGTTTGTTTTCATGCCAATAGATGGCACTTATATTTTTGTGTGTGGTATTCATAGTATTCTTTTTCATTATGTAAACTAACTCTAGTTCTTGTCGCCGAGTGTGTAGGCTGTATTTTATCCCTGCTAATCTTGCGAAAGTAATAAAACTAATTTTGCATGCATTAATTTATTCAATTTTAGAAATTTGAAAACTTTATTCTTTACTTTTAATACTTTAAAGCAAAATGTGTTTTTTTGGGAGGGGAGGGAATATTTTGAAGAATGTTTGAAATAGCTTCAGAGATCAATTTGATAAGAATTTATTTAGTTTTGGGAGAGAAAAAAAATTGAATATTTATAAGAATGCTAACATAAAATAAAACACCGATATTGTCGATAATTTTAATTTTTTAAAAAGATTCCATTTTATTACTACATAGATCTTAAATTTTGTTACATGAAACAAAATGTAAATGGCATGTGTAAAATTTTTAATTCATTAATGTATTAGCGAACCATTTTTAGATACATTCTCAAAAAAAAAGTTGTGTTATATGTTACAAAAGCTGTAGTATATATCAACATTTGAAATGCCTTTTAAAAACATTAGATATATTATTTTTTTTTTCAAAAGTAATCGTGCATTATAATACAGTTACAATACATATTTATTATTTGTTACTATTTTCAGACTATAATTACACTTGATACTAACAGGCAAAATATAAAAAAAATTAAATATATAAAACCGTTCTTATATATCTTGTTTTATGTATTTCAATTTGAAAATAAATGAATAAGGATACAGTTGTGAAATTAATAACTTGAAACGTTAATCGTCTTAAAACATTAAAAACAGCATCCATGTTCGACAGCAACTAATGGAAGAATGATTGACCCGTGGTGGTGAGAAGGCAAATCTATGTTCATTCAGAATCGCTGCGAATTGGAAAGATTGCTACATACTCGGAATCCTTTGGTGTGAAGGGAGCCTAACATCAACACAAGAATCCAGTGGTGTGATGTTTCAGAAGTGTTTCTTTCTGTGTTATCGCGGGAAGAGCTGATCAACGTTTTTCTCCCCTTTAGTCAACGTGTGGGGGGAAACCCATTTCTAAGTCTGGCATCACGATGATCGCATTTTTCGCTTATAGTTGTAGATAACGTGAGAAAATATGTTAAGCGTCATCGTGCACTTCCCATAATTGTACATGAGTCGTCTACACATAGTCGCATGCCTTGTGAAGAGTCGATACTCCAGTTTAGCTGGCATTGGTGTTCCACAAATATATTTCTTTCAGTATGCGTGTCTTAGGTCTTATGTGAAGGTGGTCACTTCAAAATATCTTGGTGGTTCCCGGTCGATCGCGATCGACTTAGTGCCCACCCCTGATGTAGTGTAAAGGAGTATTTTTTTGGTTCCCAAATCCTTCTCATAGTCCTTGTTATATTCTTCTCATAGTTTTTTGTAAAAAATACTATATTCACTATACATTTAAAGACCTGGTTTAATGCGGGATTAAGGTATTTTAATTCAAGTCTGCTTTTTTGTGGCTTACCCTTAGGTCTGCTATGCATCAAGGGCTTTAATTTGGATTAGTGTATATAATCCTGTATATGTAGAAAACAGACAAAAAATGGAGTGAGTGAAAACACTATACCAAGACAATTCAAGTCTGCTTTTTTGTGGCTTACCCTTAGGTCTGCTATGCATCAAGGGCTTTAATTCGGATTAGTGTATATAATCCTGTATATGTAGAAAACAGACAAAAATGGAGTGAGTGAAACCACTATACCAAGAAAATTCAAGTCTGCTTTTTTGTGGCTTACCCTGGTGGCCGCGGTAGCCGAGTGGTATAGGTATCGGACTGTGGCTTGCTTTGTCACGGGTTCGAGCCCAGTACCACTAAAGACCCGCCGTGTAGGGCAGCGATGCACGTTAAATCTTTCGAGAGCTGAAACGTCCTCCCGTTGGTGTGGTAGTTAGGGAGAGGGGGTGCCAGCTCAGGTGTCGTCCACATCACTTGACCATGGTTCAAAATTACGTGGTCCGTCGCCAAAAGCCCTCGTGTAGCTGAACAGTGCGACGTTAATATTCAATCAATCAATCAATCGTGGCTTACCCTGAGGTCTGCTATGCATCAAGGGCTTTAATTCGGATTAGTGTATATAATCCTGTATATGTAGAAAACAGACAAAAATGGAGTGAGAGTGAAACCACTATACCAAGAAAATTCAAGTCTGCTTTTTTTTTTTGTGGCTTACCCTTAGGTCTGCTATGCATCAAGGGCTTTAATTCGGATTAATGTATATAATCCTGTATATGTAGAAAACAGACAAAAATGGAGTGAGTGAAACCACTATACCAAGAAAATTCAAGTCTGCTTTTTTGTGGCTTACCCTTAGGTCTGCTATGCATCAAGGGCTTTAATTCGGATTAGTGTATAGAATCCTGTATATGTAGAAAACAGACAAAAAAATGGAGTGAGTGAAACCACTATACCAAGAAAATTCAAGTCTGCTTTTTTGTGGCTTACCCTTAGGTCTGCTATGCATCAAGGGCTTTAATTCGGATTAGTGTATAGAATCCTGTATATGTAGAAAACAGACAAAAATGGAGTGAGTGAAACCACTATACCAAGAAAATTCAAGTCTGCTTTTTTTGTGGCTTACCCTTAGGTCTGCTATGGATCAAGGGCTTTAATTCGGATTAGTGTATATAATCCTGTATATGTAGAAAACAGACAAAAATGGAGAGTGAGTGAAACCACTATACCAAAAAAATTCAAAAAGTTATGAAATTATTTTTAATTATTTTAGTATTCCATTTAGTAGCATACAGGCACTCAAAAGTAAAACTATGAAAAAAAAATACCTTTAATTTTATTAAAGGCTATTTTAAATTTATTAGGATTTTGTTTGGTTACAGATTTATAGCATTATTTTGTATGGATTTTTCACCTCTCTATATTGAATCAAAAGTGAAATTTATATAAAATACTCTATATTTTCCACTGCTTTCTGCTTAAATTAAAAAAGCTTCAATATCTTCAATTTTTTTTAAAAAATTATTTTTCTTAAACTAATTTTGTTGAGTTAAGAGAAAAGAATTGAAGAACAGCATTAAAATCAGTATATATATATATATATATATATATATATATATATATATATATATATATATATATATATATATATGTGTGTGTGTGTGTGTATATATATATGTATCTATATATATAAAGGAGAAGAGCGACTCGCTCACTCACTCACTCACTGACTGACTAATCCACGATATCTCCGGAACTATTAAACTTACATATTTGAAATTTGGTAGGTAGGTTCCCTTCATGGAATAGACGTCAGCTAAGAACGGATTTTGCAAAGTTCGAACCCCAAGGGGCATTACGGGGGGTTAAGGGGCGTTATAGATAATTATTTCCATCACTAAACTATTAGATGTACAGTCGGAAAACTTGGTACACACAGATTTCTTTCATAAAGTAGCGATTCCCTACATAATTATTTTTACGAAAATCGCGACCTCCAAGGGGCGTAGAAGGCGCTTAAGGGGCATTATACATAATTATTACCATTTTTAACCTATTAGACGCACAGTCTTAAAATTTGGTAAACGGATTCCTTTCATAGAGTACAGATCCCCTACAGAATGAGTTTTGTGAAAATCGACTCCCAAGTGGCGTTGTAGAGAATTAAGGGGCGTTATAGGCAAATAACTCCTTTTTTAAATTATCAGAAGTAAAATTTCGAAATTTAGCAAGCTGATTCCATTCATTAAATAGAGATCCGCTAAAAGATGGGTTTTGTGAAAATCATTTCCTAAGTGGCGTTGCGGGAGCTTAAGGGGCGTTATAGATAATTATTTCCATTTTTAAACTATTAGACGTACAGTCTTGAAATTTGATAAGCGGATTCCTTTCATAGAGTACAGATCCCCTACATAATGGGTTTTTGAAAATCGACCCCAAGTGGCGTTGTGGAGAATTAAGGGGCGTTATAGGCAATTACCTCCTTTTTTATAAACTATTAGACGTAAAATCTTGAAATTGAGTAAGCAGATTCCATTCACTGAGTAGAGATATGCCGTAAGATGGGTTTTGTGAATATCGTTTCCTAAGTGGCGTTTCGGGGGCTTAAGGGGCGCTATAGATAATTATTTCCATTTTTAAACTATTAGACGTACAGTCTTAAAATTTGGTAAGCGAATTCCTTTCATGGTGTAGAGCTCCGCAACAAAATAGTTTTGGGGAAAATTGATCCCCAAGGGTCACTGAGGGGGATTAAGGGGCGTAATAGATAAATATTTCCGTTTTTCAACTAATGGAGACTCCTGCTTGAAAATTAGAAGGTATGTTCCGTTTATGGAATAAAGTTCCTTTTACAAAAATTTTTGCGAAAACAGACCCTCAAAGGAGTGGGGTTGCGAAAGATTAAGGCGTGTTATAGAAAAATTCCTGTTTTTGAATTTAACTCATTTACTTGAAATTTGTTGAGCACTTTTCTTTAGTTGAATAGAGTTCCAGTAAGAATGGATTTTACGGAAATCAACTCCAAGGGGAAGCAGGGAGAGTTATTGGGGCGTATTGATAGGCAAAATTCCTGTTTTGGAATTGCTAAGACTACAATAATAAAATTTGGTTTGCATGCTTCTTTTGTTGAATTGAATCCGCTAAGAGTGCTCTCAACGAGGTATTGATGATAAAATTCCGTTTTTGCTCTGTTAGATTTAGACTTGAAATTTAGCACGCATGTTTATTTTATGGATTAGAGATCATCAAATTGGACTGAACAGGACTTACTTTCTCAGAATTTAACTCATTTATCTTGAAATTTGTTGAGCAAGTGTCGGCTTTCCAGAAAATTGGAAAAGAGTATCCGACATGCAGATCATGGTTTTACCGGAAATCAATGGCCGCACGCGACGCTACAGGGGGAGAATGGGACGGGGGCCAACGAGATGAAGTACTTGGTTCGTCTTTTCCGTTGTCGGTGCATATTTGTTTTTATGGACGACAACGCAACAATCATCCACGTTTTCAATTGCTAAGAGCGTTCTCCAGAACTAAACCTAAAAATGTGTGGGATGTTTGGGGAGGAGAGTTGCTTAGAAATTATTGAAAACAAGAATTGTGAACTCCGAGGAATGGGATAAGAACAGCTGCTGTCAACGAGGCACGACGTGTGATCACACTGATACTGATACCTTTCTTTAACATTTAGATGCATTGTTTTTGCTCACAAATGAAATGAACATGATGTACAGCTTTTGTATTTTCCAGAACAATAAATATTTTTAAATGTCTGAGCAGTGTGGCAACTATATTTTATCCTACTAGGTCTCATGTTTATTGTTATGGATTTTCAGTCCTTAGCAATTGTCCAGCAGTGTATATGTGTAAACAGTTACATATATACAACATGGGAAATACACTGGTGATTATTAGGTATATATATGAGCGAAAAAATCTTATATATATAATATATTTTAGATATAAATAGAAACATTAGATATTATAATTTATGTTCTTTTTATATCAAGGGGCGATAGTGTAACAGCTATAAATATATTTTTCAATACAATCGAATTCTTAATGCTAGATATCATATATATTATATATATATGTATAAACAGTATACATATATATACAATAACATGGAGAAATACCCAGTGTAGCGGGTGGGTATTTATTAGTATATATATATATATATATATATATATATATATATATATATATATATATATATATATATATATATATATATATATATATATATATATATATATATATATATATATATATATATATATATATATATATATATATATATATATATATGTACACTGGTGTGCAAAAATTAAGGCGAAGTCGAAAAATTAGCGTATTAGCTGAACGAAGAGGCAGAGCGGACAGAAAGACCAATCAGGAGATTAAGTAAGGTGATGTATGGTAGCACATGCGCAGATATGCAGGTAGACGTAATGGGGAGTGTCTGAGTAGTATAAAGCATGTTGTCGGTGTAAGATCATTATTTCTGGCAAAGAGATTGCACACCGTATAGCAAAGTTAAAATCACACCGAGTTGCTGCCTCAGCGAGAAATGGCGAATAATCAATCTGTTAGACGACATCTGGATACTTTTATCCGAGGTCGAATCATTGGGAAGTTGGAGGAAGGCCGCAGTGTGACAAGTGTGGCTGCAGAGTTCGAATTATTCACAGCATCGTTTCACGACTTTGGAGACAATTTCAAAACTACAGGAACAGCTATCCGGGGGTTCAGTAGTGGCCGTCCACGAGGAACCACACCTCGCAGATGACCGGTACATTGTCTTACAGGCCAGAAGAAACAGGCGGCAGACAAGTGGGAGAAATCGCTAGACACACGACACAGGGCGACTGACGACCGGATATCGCGTTTTACCGTGGCCAGAAGACTGCACGGTGGTGGTCTGTTTGCATCGACGCCCTGTACGGTGTACCTTTAACGCCTGCCCATCGGAGAAGGCGTTCTCTGTGGTGCCGGGAACACCGGAATTGAGAGACAATGAATGGGGACGAGTACTTTTACAGATGAGAGCAGATTCAGTTTGAGTAGCGATTCTCATCGCATACTCATCTGGAGAGAGCGGGGAAGCCGCAATCATCCCTCGAACATCATTGAAAGGGACAGGTATGGAGGTCGCGGTGTTCTCGTTTGGGGGAGGCATCATGCTTGGTAGTCGTACAGACCTTCACATCTTCGACGCAGGTTCAGTCAACGGGACCCGTTATTGTAACGAGATTCTTCTTCCATATGTGTCGTTTTTTTAGAGGCGCTAAGGGTCTGCAGTTCCTTTTCATGGACGACAATGCATCATGTAATCGCACAGTAGCTGCCGAACAGCTCTTAGAGAGTGAGGATATTGAACGTATGGATTGTCCGGCATGATCTCCGGATCTCAATCCCATCGAGCATGTATGGGATTTTTTCTAGGCAGACGCTTGTCAGCTCGTACCTTACCACCAGTAACGATTCGGGAGCTTGATTGGCGCTACAAGACGAATGGGCAGCAATGCCTCAACAACTCATTGACACCCCCTCATTCTCAGCATGGGCAGACGTTGTGAAACCTGCCTAGCAGTCAGGGGAGATCTTATCCCCTACTAAAGACCGGATGTTTCTTGCTGACACCCATCACAGGGATGTTTCTGGCCTTCAGTCGCATTGCGCCCATGCTACTTTTTTAATCAAGCTTCTATTTATCCCTCTGATTTCTCTTTTAGTAAGTGTTGCTTACATTACACATGTCCTTACGTATTGGGGATCTTACGGTATTAAATGTGTTGATTTGGAAAGCTTTTGTACAAAGTTATATTGAAAAATCGTCTTGTCCTTAATTTTTGCACACCATATATATATATATATATATATATATATATATATATATATATATATATATATATATATATATATACCGGGTGGGCAAAAAGTCCGTAAAAATTTTGAAAATTCATAAAATCCGGAGAATGCAAAAAAAAAAACTACAGCATTAGTATGTCACGGGATTTTTTTTAAGCTGGAAAAAATAATAAAATCATCCGGTAGGTTGGATGAAACAATGCAAAATATTTTCAAACTTTATTACAAAAAAATACCACCACCACAGGGGAGAAGACATTCCAGATGAGCGACAAATCCAGCAACGGCAGAGTGCAACATGTCCGGATGTATGGAGGATACTTCTCTGCGGATCGCATCTTTTAGCAGCAACAGGATGAAAGGGAGATTTAAATATCCGCACAACCAGAAGTCTGATAGTGTTAAATCTGGAAAGGAGGCCATGTATTGTTTCGTTCTGTCTTCCCCGAATGTCTGTATCAGGGAATTGTGGGTTTGTGACTGGTCTCATATGAACGTTTACATTAGGAATTACACTGCAGAAATATTTACTTTATCCATCCATTTACTGGGCACTAGTATCCTATATATTTGGTGTATTTTCAATGGTTTCTGTGTGTGCACTCAAAGAGGTCACCCAACAAATGCGACAGTTATGAAGTTGTTTCGCTTCCAATTGCACGGGCTTCTTTCAAGCATGGTCGTCCAGCTCGTGCTTAATCCTCCAACTTTCCAGGGAAAACAGGAAGGTGTTAAAGGCTGAACTCGGAATTTACGTTTCGCTGATTCTTCGTTCAAAACTCATGGGCCATCCTCCATTCATTGAAATGTCCATTGAGTTTTTATAGCAATTTGCCCACCACAAAAGCGCCACCTAGATTTTCGAACTGCTTAAAAAATCCCGTGACATACTAATGCCGATCCTTCAAATAGTTTTTTTCGCCTACTCCGGAGAAATTTTTAAAGTTTTTACGGACTTTTTGCCCACCTGGTATATATATATATATATATTATATATAATTATAATTTCAAATAGTTTAATATTTGATAAAGTTTTCATAAATAAAAAAATAGCCAGAAATATGAAGCACCTTTAGCAGCAAGGGAAAGGCTACTTTTTAAAAAAGATGTATTGAAAATTGTGTTTGTCTCATATGTACATTGAAGAAGATATTCTTTAGCTAGTATATATATTTGATTTTGTAAGTTGCTATAATTTATTCTTAGGGAAAATATGAATTAAGCAGATAAAACATGGGCCCTCCCTAATGTAAAAAAATTGCTTTTAACTGAAAAAGTAAGAACTCTCCAATAACACAAAAAGAAAGAGGTTAAAAAAAGAAAGTAAGAATTTGATGTGTAAGTTGCATTTCGAAAACACAAAAATTGCTTTTAAGAATAATTTTTTAAAAATTGGAATTTGATCGAAAAACATTTGAAGAGCCACGAAAAGAGAATTAAGTTTGTGTGTTGCCTTTTAATGAAAAAGAAAGAAAAACTCATACATTAAAACCTAAAATTCTTTTAAACACATGCTTTTTACTATAATTTGATCCTATTAACAGGCAAACTTTAAGTTCCATAATGTGGGTTAAGTAAACCACGAGTTATAATTTTAATATAAATTGAGTAGTAATTATAGCATTTTGGCATGAATTTTCTATAGGATTTTCAATTAGAAAAAGTTAATCAAGCCCATTAGCTGAGTGGTAGCATACCGCGTTCCACTACTCAGGTCCGGGGTTCAAATCCCGGGATGGGCAATGTCGACTCAGCCTTGCATCCCTTCATTGGTCAATAAAGGAGCATCAAGCTTGCTGTGGAACTAAACACTGGGTGTTTCGCGTCAGACTGACCTCCTGACTGAACATGTGCTCCTGCACCTTAGCTGCCAAGGTCACGAAAAACTGAGATGGACACAGTAGGCCTTTGCCTTCATGGGCTGTTGCACCATTGAGTTTAGTTTAGTTTACTAAATTAATACTGCAGAAACTATTTTCCCACAAGTCATGAGCAGCGAAGGACAGCAATAAATGCTCTTAGTGATTGGTTTGAAAGCTTTGTTTTTTGTTTATTTAGCTCACTTTTTTCAACCCAGCAGTCTAACGAGTGCACAGTATAGCTGTTGATAGGCAGGTTGTGGTTGAAATCAAACACTCAAACCAACATCAATATTATTAGCCAAAGTACATTAATCTTGATTCTTAAAATTATAATGATCTTACCCCCTGAAGTCGCTTCCTCATCATCTTGTCAGCCTAAATCTGAGAAAGGTAACGATGATTGACCAAGACTATCCATGATAAATCTAATTTATTATTATCAATTATAATATTCCAGAAAACACACAAGTTATCTATAAAAGGGAACCCTTGAGTGATATAAAAGAAAGCAACTACCTTACGTGAATAAGCGCACGAAATCAGCTTAGTTTAGCTTTAATCAATCCTATCCTAATAATTCTGGATTCCCTAATTTAGTCTAATAGCCAAAATCCGTCCTTTAGTCAAGATGCGTATTCTTATCATAGTAACACTGCGTTCAGATGATCCGCGCCTTCTGCCTTACGATTATTAAACTCTAACTTTATATACTCTAACTAATTTGCATCTCTGCTTTCTTCTTGAGAGGGATGGCTGTGAAATAAACGCGAATGCTAGCCCAAAGATTCCCCAGGAGGATTAGTTGTTGAAGGTCGCGTAAAGAGCCGTCACAAAGTATTTAAAAGAAAATTGAGTTGGTTTACTGTCATTTCTAGCGCATTAATTTCTTGCATGATAAATTTTACTTACTATCCTATTCCAAGATTCCTGTTGCTCCATGTCATCTTTGAAGTAGATTTCTTACCTCACAATACTTTGTCGCTAGTGAAGCAGTGTTAGAATTTATAGCAGATAAACACATCATTTTCAATTTGTCAATTTACTAGTACAAGATTATGTGATACACAATTCTGATCATCCTTACTCAAAATAAATTTCTTGATGCCTTAGCTTGTCCTATCACATAGCAGATGGTTATCCAAATTTGGGAAATATATCTAAGAGTATTTGTCCTATTCATTCTATTTCTTCAGATTCATCTAAAAATTATAGAATCATCAATATTCGATTATAAATTTTGAGTATTCATAAATTTTAGTTATAAATTGATGCAAATCTTATTTTAAACCAATTTTTGTTGTTTAATTTTTGCATTTCTTTGTAAGATTTTGTAAGATCCCTAAATTTAAAACAATTAAAATAGTACAATAATTATTTTAAATGTGTATTGTGTATCATTCAAATATTTTAATGATTTAAGTTTTGTAAGTGAAAAATGAGAATTATATCAATTTTTTATTACAACAATAATTAATATTTTTTCTTGTGAATAATTCTAGTGCAATGAGTATTTTGTGTAAAATCTCAATAGCTTTAAAATTTAAATATTTAGCAGTTTAGATAAACTTACAAATTTATTTCTGGTAGCAAAATACAATGCTGAGGAAAAGCAGGCACATCTCAAAGGAGAAATTGAAAAACTCAAGATTGAAAGAGATTTCTACAGAGATTTCTGCGACGAACTTTTGTAAGTTAATCTATTTATTTGGGAAAATTTTGTTCAAATCAACCATTGCAATCTTTTGAAGAATTTTTTTTAAATGGCTCTGTTAGTTTTGTAGTGATCTTGAAAATTAAGTTTTTTCATAGTTATTTTGTTAATCGTGAAGTCAGTGCCGGTTTATCCATTGGGCTTTTGGAGGTGGGCGCCCAGGACCCGAAATGAGCTTAAATCGGCACTATACGAAATAATATGTTTATATGAAGCATTTTCACATTGCAAGCATTTTTTAGAAGAATGAAATGTGTTTCAGAAGAGTGTCTTTCATTTGTATATGAAAGTTTACATACCTGCTAACTTAAATGCTAACTTACACTTTTTGCCAACATTATGCTTTTTTATGCTTATATATATATAGATAGATTGTTCTTTTCTTTATTTTTTTCTTCATTTGGTTAAATTTCCAGTCATTTGTCGACAATTTTCTTCCCTAAAGCTAAACCAATTCAAATGTTACTATAATTATTCTAAATGTGTATTACATTGTATATTTCAAATTTTAAGGAGGGAATTTTATTAGAGAAAAATGTTAATTAAATTTTTAACTGCAGCAATAATTGATTTTTTCTTGTAAGTGATTCCAATATAATAAATATCTTGTGTAAAAACTTGCTAACTTATATTCTAAAATTGAAATATTTAGCAATTTATCAACTTAAAAATTTTGTTTCATGTAGAACACAAACGGTGCTAAAGAGTGACAGGAAGGAGTGGAAACCGGCTGAAAAACAAGGATTGCAAGAAAGAAGCTTTGTAATTATTTCGGAAATTAAAATTTTCTTCAAATTGAGTTCTACTTGCTTTCTTAAAGTAAAAATAAATTTATGTGTTATTTTTTATTTTTGGAAAATGAAGGAAATATGTTTAAGAAAAGTGTGTTTTTCATCTATATATATAAAGGAGAAAAGCGACTCACTGACTGACTGACTCACTGACTAATCACGATATCTCCGGAACTATTGAACCTACAGACTTGAAATTTGGTAGGTAGGTTCCTTTCATGGAGTAGACGTCAGCTAAGAACGGATTTTGCAAAGTTTGAACCCCTAGGGGCGTTGCGGGGTTTAAGGGGCGTTATAGATAATTATTTCCATTAATAAACTATTAGATGTACAGTCGGGAAACTTGGTACACAGATTTCTTTCATAAAGTAGAGATTTCCTACATAATGATTTTTACGAAAATCTACTCCAAGGGGCGTTGAGGGCGCGCTTAAGGGGCGTTATACATAATTATTTCCATTTTTAACCTATTAGACGCGATAGTCTTGAATTTGGTAAAAGCGGATTCCTTTCATAGAGTACAGATCCACTACAGAATGGGGTTTTGTGAAAATCGACTCCCAAGTGGCGTTGATTCCAGAGAATTATAGGGGCGTTATAGGCAATTAACTCCATTTTTAAACTATTAGACGTACAGTCTTGAAATCTTCCTTTCATAGAGTACAGATCCACTAAATGGGTTTTGTGAATCGACTCCCAAGTGCCGTGAAATTGTGGCGTTAAGCAGATTCTATTAGACATCTTGAAATTGGAGTAGCACCATTCACTGAGTAGAGATCTGTCATAAAAAAATCGTTTCATAGGCGTTTTAAAGGGCGTTATACATAATTATTCCCTTTTTAAACTATTAGACATACAGTCTTGAAATTTGATAAGCGGATTCCTTTCATAGAGTACAGATCCGACTCCCAAGTGGTGATGTAAGAGAATTAAGTGACTTTTAAAGGGCGTATAAAATCCATTCATTAAGTAGGGGTCCCGTTTATGATGGGCGTTTTGGGGCGTTATACATAAACTATTTTCATTTTTAAAATAATAGACGTCTTGAAATTTGGTAAGCGGATTCCTTTCATAGAGTACGATCCGCTGCAAAATGGGTTTTGTCAAAATACCCCAAGTTTGTAGATAATTAAATGGTGTTATAGGCAATTTTCTCCTTTTTTAAACTATTAGGTGTAAAATTTCGAAATTTAGCAAGCTGATTCCATTCATTAAGTAGAGATCCGCTAAAAAAGATGGGTTTTGTGAAAATCATTTCCCAAGTGGCGTTGCGGGAGCTTAAGGGGCGTTATAGATAATTATTTCCATTTTTAAACTATTAGACGTACAGTCTTGAAATTTGATAAGCGGATTCCTTTCATAGAGTACAGATCCCCTACATAATGGGTTTTTGAAAATCGACCCCAAGTGGCGTTGTGGAGAATTAAGGGGCGTTATAGGCAATTACCTCCTTTTAAACTATTAGATGTAAAATCTTGAAATTGAGTAAGCAGATTCCATTCACTGAGTAGAGATATGCCGCAAGATGGCTTTTGTGTATATCGTTTCCCAAGTGGCGTTGCGGGGGCTTAAGGTGCGTTATAGATAATTATTTTCATTTTTAAACTATTAGACGTACAGTCTTAAAATTTGGTGAGCGAATGGTGTAGAGATCCGCTACAAAATAGTTTTGGGGGAAAATTGATCCCCAAGGGTCACTGAGGGGGATTAAGGGGCGTAATAGATAAATATTTCCGCTTCTCAACTAATAGAAACACCTGCTTGAAAATTAGAAGGTAAAGGGTGTTTTTTTAGAGGTAAAGAACTTTAAATTGCAATAAAACAACGATGTATTATTCGATTGACATGAATTTTTTTTTATTCGAAAGATAATCTTGTGGCATTACATTTTAAATATGATTTCTGGCATATGACTGCCACGGCTGGCTCGGATGTAGTCCAATCTGGCCTTCATCGTTTTGAAGAAGTACGGACCAATGATTCCACCTGCCCATAAAGCGCACCAATTAGTCAGTTTTCTGATGTAACGGTGTTTCGACATACACTTGTGGATTAGCTTCACTCCAAATGCGGCAGTTTTGTTTGTTGACGTAGCCATTCAACTAGAAGTGCGCTTCATCGCTAAACAAAATTCGCTTATGAAAATCGGGAATACGTATTTTGCACAGAACCATTATTTTCGAAATAATAAAATTGCACAATTTGAAAGCGTTGTTCGGGGCGTGAGTCTATTCATGATGAATTGCCAAAACCAAACTGAGAATAAGTCACTTGACAGCTGTTAAATCGGTCTCCATCTTGGAAAGTAATGCCAATTTAAACTTCTATACCTGGAAAAACACTCTTTATGTTTCCATTCATGGAATAAAGTTCCCTTTACAAGATTTTGCGAAAACAGATCCCCAAAAGAGTGGGGTTACAGGGATTAAGGCGTGTTATAGAAAAATTCCTGGTTTTGAATTTAACTTCATTTACTTGAAATTTGTTGAGCACTTTTT
>BMAU01002188.1:0-25051 GCA_019973935.1 Trichonephila clavipes | reverse complement strand
AACAGGGTATATTAAATCCTCCGTTCTTTTGCCATTTTCTCTAAAATAAATGATCCTTGCTTCTTTTCAGTAAATTAAAAATATCTTTAAATAATATTTTACTTTCAACACACGCTCGCACCCCCACCCCCCGCACAGTTATCACGCCCCCTTGAGAGGAGGGGCTCCCCACAGTTTGAGAAACGCTGACTAAAGTTGAGGGGAGAATAAGAAAGACGCATAGAACCTGCTCCGTCAGAATCTGTTCTCGCTCTGGCCGTTCCGCTGTGATAAAGATGTATATGTGTGTGTGTGGCCGTACCTCTTTTTCCACTCGTGTGTAACACCTGAAACTCCTTACGTAATTGGTTAGAGATTGCTCAAAATTATCCACTCGTGTTCAGAACTTGATAAGGAAAAGGTGAGCCATTTGAATTTTAAATCAACTTTAAGTAGGGAAGATACCTGCAAGCTTTTGAGAATTACAAGGTTCTATTTTATAATATTAAGAAACATATTTTTACAAATTCGAAATGCATACTTTTTCTGTTCTAGTGATTTTTTTATTAGTAGCTCTTTATTTTTCTCCTTTTATACACAACAATGGCCTTCAAACTTTTTTCACTCATGGCCCCCTTAAAACTATAAGGGGCTTTTGAGAGTCCTATCTCACTCCCTCATAGATGAATGCATCACAAAATACTATTTAAAGTAGATTGAGACACTGCGCAGGTACATTATATAAAGATAATTACAAAAACAATTGAATTTTTTTGTGGAAAGGAAAACAACATTCACACATTTAGACAACACAATAATTCAAAAAAAAGATTGCAAATTGATTTTCAGATTACATAAAAAGCGTCACTACAAACAACGAGCAGTCAAGTGTTTGTTAAAATTTTAGTAGTTTAGATAATATATTATTATTAAGAATTTTTCCTTAATATATATTTCAATGCTTCTAAACCCTTTATCTACCTCATTATGATTTACTGTAAATTTTATCAAGCAATATTTTTTTTTTTGAATCCCTGTATTGAAAATTAAGGAAATACATAAATAAAATACTTAACTTTTTGGGAAATTGAATTTGTTAGAGCTAATTAATTAAAATGGTACTTTAAAGTACCGTCAGTCCACAAAGGTCTCAAATATTCTCATAACACGAAAAGTCCGAATGATTTTTAATGCATTTTTAACTCTTAAAGTATGCTAAATAACCAGAGAACACTAACATTTAACAGCACAAAATATTAATCTTTAAAGATTACTAAATTTTTAAAATTTATTTACTTTTTTTACGCACAAACTTAATTTGATGACATTCAAAGAAACACTTTTTTTTTAATTAATACGCAGAAATTCAATACACGTTATGCATTTTGAGTGAGATTTCAATTGAATGATTTTTCAAAGCACTGCATCGTGGGGTAAGAAATGCTGTATTTTCTTAACATGAACTACTGCACCTTGAGTTTAGTCTCTTGATCGTCATCCTAAGAATCTGACCAAAATTCCAACAGATAATTTGCTGAGACTTCTTCATCTGAAAAATCATATCTATTAGTACATCATTGATTAAGATAGTAGGTTCTCTGTAATAAATCCAAAGCGTCTTGAAGAAAGAGTTTCTTTTTTCCAGATATTCTAAGAAAAGGAAATAATAATAATATCTTGAAATCTCCTATTATTGTTAAATCTTAGTTACAGGTAAAGGAATTAAAATTTTGTTAATTTTTTAATTAAGAATATATTTCATTTAATTATGTGGCAAAAAAAAAAAAAAAAAAAAACAAGCTCAGATTCAAAGTTCAAAATTTTTTTGAAAACATTAAAATAAAACAATAAAAAAGTAAAAATAAATAAGTTATGCTTTTTTTTTTCTTTTTGGCATTTCTTTAAGCTAAAGTCTATTGCACTATATTGATAACTCTACAACTCAACATAAAATTTAAAAAAAAAGCCACACGGACGAAAGAAAAAAAACTCTTGCTCCATCACCCAGTGGGCTGTTGGTACTTATAAGAACCACAAAGTTATTCAACAGTAAAATTCATTATGTACACTGCTCACTTAAAATAAACAGTCAAATTGTTTTCTAAGGTCTTCCTTAACATATAAAAAAAATAAGACACTTATCTTTTAACATGAACTACTTTTCGAACAAAGATGACCATCTTCGCAATCTGATCAAAATGACAGCTGAAAACGCAACTTCTGCTATAAAACTATTCGCCTTCCCCACTAAAATACTCATCATTGAACCCGTTCTGCTATATATCTTAGAAGAGTGAACTTAAAAGAATATTCCTGCTAAGTATGTGAAGATCCCCTTGGATCTCACTTTGAGAACGAGAATAAATTGGAGTCAGATAAGAGTCAGTAGCCATTTTTATAAATAACTTTCTTTATTTGGTTATCTTTTCCAAATAGAATCAAAGACTTTTATTAACAAATATATCTAGATAGTTATATGAGGTTTAAAAAGGGGACTTTCCTTTAAATAAACTTAAATATTTAATGATCCAATTGACAATTAGAATATCGATCACGCAGAGATTACCGCGATAAGAGATCCCAGATTTATATTCAATAATGTTCCTATTGAACATTTAACTTTAATCTCACTCCTAATATAAAACTTTAACGAGACTTTAAATATAAATCAATATTTACCACACTGCAGCTCAGCTCTTCCTGAGATTTATCCACCTAGAAATCTAACTTCACCGTTATACCTTCCTGCTTCAATCTCTCTCTCCTACTGCTTTTTACTTTACTATTCCGTTTGACTTAAATACTTTATGTAATCTGCATAACAAGGAATCCTGTCCTCTTTTTGGAGCTGATTGGAAATAGGTAGGGGAATTAAATTTCCCTAAAAGAGACGACTCAGAAGGTTAGTGATAAAGTTCCGTATAGGTTTGTCACAAGTATCGCCAGAGTATTCGTATAAAAAGTGTTATTCGAAGTAATTTTAAAGTGAGAGGTACTCATAAGTACCGTAGGTAGATAAAGGGATAAACTGCATTTAGATAGTTTGTTACTTTTGTCAAAAAAAAACATTTGATTTTGCTCTAAATCTGTAAAGGAATGAATTAATTAAGATGCTGCTATGGAAAGACATTTGAAGTGATTTCCTGCAGGTTTCATTATTCTTTTTACATAAATTTCGGTACACTCATGAATGGATAACAATAAGTTTAAAACTCCAATTGCAGCGAGAAAAAACACATTCAGTGTTTTATGACATACTGAGGTAGTGATTCTTAACAACTGTTCTACTGCACTTTGGTGTGCCACCAAATTTTTGAAGTGTGTGCCACCCATTTTTTTAAAAAATTATTTATTATACTGAGAAAAAAAAATAAAATCCGATACATAATCATTCGGCCGTTTTTATAGAAAACAAACTAGGGGTGTTCGTGGTGCATATAACTTTTCCTTTAGAGGATAGATAAATATTAAGAAAATTCTTTTAAACTTATTCTATTGTCAGTGCGCCCCCAGATTTTGAAATTTTTAAAAGTGTACCGAAACTTTAAAAAAAAGTTTGAGAATCACTGTGTTAAAGAGTTCATAAAAAAAATGTTGAAATGACTTTTATGTGTATGAACAAACAACCAAAGTCAATTTTATTTATTATAGTAAATACTAGACACTCTATAATAAAGCTGTCGTGGTACTATTGATATATATATATATAATGTATATATATATATATATAAAATATATATATATATATATATATATATATATATATATATATATATATATATATATATATATATATATATATATATATATATATATATATATATATATATATATATATATATATATATATATATATATATATATATATATATATATATATATAATTCGAAATTTTGCGCACTTGTCAAGGACTGAAGACAATACGATAATTTAATAAATTTGTTCCATTGTCCTGATTAGGATCATCAGGATTAACGATTTTCTAATTTCCCGATTTGGCGATTATTTTCAGATACTATTTATAGATTTGGCGACTAATTTCCAAATTGGTTACTAAAAGATTAAGTTACAACCATAAAGCGAAATTGCTCATGGTTCATGCAAATACAACAAACAAACAAAAAAAGATTCAATCATCAATGAATAAATAATGATAGCTTAAATAAACTCTATATTGCGAATTTTTCTAGGTAGCAAACTTTCCTGGAACCAAGATCATTTCCCGATTTTCTCCGTAAAATAACCTACCAATAGCAAAGTGCATTTTCTATATAACGAACTTTTTCACAATTTTTCATTCGATTAAATTTTTTATTCTCCCTATTTTTGAAGAATTTTTCAACATTTCATATTATTATCTCTTTTAACACATTTTATGGTGGTTATAAACCTTGAACTGGTTTTACTAAGTGCCTAACTCACCGAGAGCAATAGAATTCTGGGCGTTACATCCAAGAAGTGCAACATTTAACCCCCATTGTCCAGTTCCCTAAACACATCTGGGATATCTCCTTTCACTCTCAGTGGAGTTGTCTTGCGTTATTTAACTAGTCTCCGTTCATTTATAGTGTTGATCAGCCGTACTGAGAAATTCATTTCCAGAAGTTCTAAAATTGCAAAACGTATGTGCTTGAGCATCAAAGAAAAAAAATTAATTCTTCAGGATGTGGATAAAGTCCTGAAGAAACTTTCCTGTGATTTTTTTTTTCCTTCTTTATTTCTCTTTTTCTTTTTTTTTTCATAGGTAAGATATATAAAATAAATATATATTAATTTACAAAAATGTGTGAATAATTACTTCTTAATATATAGTGTTTAAGAATTTAAAATATTTTTTATGTGGTTTATACAAAAATATTTAAAAATGAGCATTTGTATAGCGAATTTTCCATATAACAAACTTTTTTCTGAGCTTTAGTGACTTCGTTAAATAGAGGCTCGACTGTATATTAAAATAGAAAATCCGTAATATTTTTACGTATGTATTGATTGAAACTAAATAATAAAGAATATTATGGTTGTTTTGTATAATTTTAGAGATAAAACATTTTTTTAAAGGTTTATGATTAATTTAAAAAATGTTTTGTAAATTATTTAGGTTTTATTATTTTTAAAGTCTAATGACAGG
This sequence comes from Trichonephila clavipes, assembly GCA_019973935.1. Classification (NCBI taxonomy): domain Eukaryota; kingdom Metazoa; phylum Arthropoda; class Arachnida; order Araneae; family Nephilidae; genus Trichonephila; species Trichonephila clavipes. The sequence goes on along the minus strand of BMAU01002188.1, from coordinate 19,944 downwards.
CGTACAACTAGCCCCTTGCCGCAATGAATTTCGTGGGCCTTGATCTGATGTTACTGTCGATCAGGCGACATGAGTAACAACAACACAGTAAATTTTTTATCGTGGTAACCGTATTAAGTTCAGAAAGGCATAAATGTTATTTACCATTGGATAAGAGAATTTGAAAAATCCTAAAAGAATTCGGAACATCAAACAATTTAGAAAAATGTCTAAAATCTTTAAGTTTTATAACCGGGTGAAGTGAAGTGAAGTGAATGTGAGGTTTAGTGGCGCAAGGGCCAAATATGGCCAAGCTGCGCCAAACATTTGTTAAAATAAAAGCCGTATAATTTTAAAAATATATATGTTTAAAAGTATATGTACACACATATATGCATGCATGCATGCATACATACATAAAATATATTAAAAATACAAAGAAACATACAAATCAAATCAAATGTAAAAATTCAACCTTTAAAAGGAAGGCAAAAAGGTTTTGGTGGGGGGATTCCCCCACCAAGTCAGACAAGGTTAAAACAGATGTATGAAAGAAGGTGACGCGATGACGGTTAAAAACGGGACAATTTATTAAAATATGATAGACTGAATATGGGACTTTGCACGAGGGACATTCTGGGGCATTTTCACCCAACAGAAGGTGCCTGTGCGTGAAACGAGTGTGACCAATGCGAAGTCGAGTCAAGAGGACGTCATGTCTTCGCACTGGTAGTGCCGCTCAATGAGAAGTGGAAGGGTGAATGCTATGCAGTTTGTTGAGGACCTGTTGATCCCAAGTCTCTTGCCATACACGATGGATATAGTTCTGTGCAGAAGTTTTTAAATCCTGGTAACAGACAGGCCGCTGAATGTGATCACACATATATCGTGCAGCGGTATATATATCAGCCTGTTCATTACCAAGTATACCCACGTGTCCAGGTACCCAGGAAAAAATTATATCAAAACCCTTCCTTTCCAGTTTTCGCAGAAGAAGTATTTCTATCACAGTGGGGTGTCTATGCTCTGTTGAAAAGTGTAAGGACTCTAGAGCACTCATGCTGTCAGTGTACACACAAAAATGACGGTGGTTAGAAACTATTATATGCTGAAGTGCGACAAGAAGGGCTGTTAATTCTGCACTAAAGACAGACATGGAATTATGTAAACTAAAACTTAAAATGGTATTATTAAAAACAACACCACACCCAACATGTGCTGCAGTCTTTGACCAGTCCGTGTAGACGGGTATGTACTTAGAATACCTATTGCGATGGTAAGAAAAGAGCTGCTGATAAATAATAGCAGCAGTGCCTGCTTTGTCATAGTCCGAAAAGGGGTTACTATATTTAAAAATTTGGATGTCCCAGGGTGGAAAAGCAAGGATATTATTTTCCTGGATATTTATGTTATTTAAATGAGCGTCGTTTAGAACAGTCTTTGCTATTTCTGAAAAAGGTTTGATGTTAAATGAACGGGCCTCATAGAGTCGGATGAGACCAATGACAAGAAAAGGGTTTTAATGGATGAGAAGGAACAAACATGGCACGAATAAAATAATTTGCACTTAATTGCCTCCGTCTTAGTTCTAAAGGTGGTTGATGGCATACCACATACAAGCTGGTAACAGACGAAGTTGTGAAGGCACGAGAGCAGATTCTCAGAGAAAGAATGATGTATTGTGTACAACCGTTTTAAGACAGATGCACGAGCAGAACCGTACACTACACAACCATAGTCCAAACGTGAAAGTATTAGTGCTTGGTACACTCGGAGTAACGAGACTCTATCCACTCCCACAAGGTGTTCGATAGTACTTTTAAGATGTTGAGGGATTGTTCACACTTCTTCCGCAAGTAAAGGACATGCGGAAGGAAAGTCAATTTAGAGTCAAAGATTACTCCGAGGAAGCGCACCGCACTGACGACAGGTATTTGAATATGTTCTATATGAATAGAAGGATCAGGGTGAAGATTACGTTTCCTGCAAAAATGGACACAGCTGCTCTTGGATGGAGATATCGTGTGTCCATTCTGATCGCACCACTGAACTAATCGATTGACAGTTGTTTGCAGTTGTCGCTCAATTAGTCGCATAACTGAACCTTGACAAGAGACCTGTAGATCGTCAACATAAATCATTCCTCGTACTGAAGGTGGAAGTTGATGAAGTATGTTACTCATATGAATATTAAAAAAGAGTAACGCTCAAAACGCTACCCTGAGGAACACCTTGATCTTTTTTGAATGAATTTATGAGAAGATGAGTGACCAATGCGTACATTAAAATAACGAACAGCCAAAAAGTTAAAAATAAAAATAGGAAGATATCCCCTTAGGCCAAAATCATACATATTACGGAGAATCCCATAACGCCAAGTTCGGTCGTATGCGTTTTCTATATCAAAGAAAAGGGAAACCAAGTGGTTTCTCCTAACAAAGGCATCCCTGATTTGGGATTCTAAAAAAACAAGGTTATCAAGAGTGGATCGGCCTTTGCGGAATCCACTCTGCAGAGGAGAAATACACTTTTCTTTCTCTAAAACATATACTAAACGAGTATTTACCATACGTTCAAAGGTCTTACAGAAGCAGCTCGTCAGAGCAATGGGACGGTAACTCAGAGGATCTGTTGCCACCTTTTGCCCGGCTTAAGGATTGGAATTACCATGGCTTCCCTCCAGCTGGAGGGAAAGCAATTCTCCTTCCAAACTCTGTTGAATAAAAAAAGAATGTTGGCCAGAGAGTTTGGATGTAGATGACGAAGCATCGTGTATGTGATTCCATCCGGTCCAGGGCTTGTATTGTGCGCTTGTATGAGTGATTTTTTTAAATTCAGTCATCGTAAAGTTACAGTTATATGGAAAAAAGGAGCGAGTAGAAAAGTTTATCGGGGTACGTTCTGCACGCCTCTTAATCTCGAGAAAACGAGAGTTATAAGAGGCTGTACTCGATATACTCTGAAAAGTTTCACCCAGAATATTAGAAATATCGACTGGGGAAGAAACTACAGAGTTCGAGGTTTGTAAAATAGGGAAGGAAAATTCCCGATATATCCCGTTAGCAGCCTTAACCTTTTTCCATAATTGTTTACTGGACGTTGACGAAGTGAGTGAGGACACATATCGGATCCAGGATTGTCTCGGACTCCGACGCCTTACTCTGCGAGCATTTGCTTTTGCCTTTTTGAACGCCAAGAGATTCTCCGTAGTGGGATATCTGCGAAAGATTCCCCATAACTTCCGCTGGTTCTTATACGCTGTTTGACAATCAGCATTCCACCAAGGTTTGTAATGTTTGAATGAATGACTTGAACTCTTTGGTATTGATAAATCAGCAGCAGCAATCAAAACATTGGTGACTTCTTGTACAGTAGTATCAATACTTTCTGCCTTGACCATTGCATCAGTTATCACAGCCAACTGTGTGAAAAGGGCCCAGTCTGCACGACGATAAGAATACGTAGGTGGGACGTCTCCGGGATCTTTTGGAGACGGGAGTTGAATCATTGGGGGAATCATGTTCCCTTGCAGTTTTTAAGGTTGTGTTTTTGGCAGGATTTTTCTTTAAATTTGGTGTAGGTTTTATACTTAATAAGTCTATTGTTTTGTTATCTTTTCGGGGACGATGTAATTGAGATGGTTGTTCTTTAATTTTCCCTTTTGTCTTAGACATGGGAGTTGGTGGCTGGGGATTCGATATAGTAGATTTTTTTGAAGAAATGGAAGGCAAGAGTTGCGTTTGGGCAGAGGATGATGTGTTAATAGCAGTAGGAATATTTGTTCTTTGTTTGGATGATAGTGGTGCAAGTAATGTTAAAGGTGGACAGTTTATTTTTGTTATATTTTCATCTGTTTGGGTAGAATTATTTAAAGTAGAGGATCTGGTAGCCTGAACGTAGGTCTGAGGTAACTGTGGGACTATTAATTTACGTGCTTCTGGGTAAGAAATATTTTGAGTTGTTTTTATTTCTTGTATTTGTTTCTCTATTTTCCATTTAGGGCATAATTTGGAGTCTGATGGATGAGGCTGTAAGCAATTAATACATTTAGGCTCTAGACTGCAATCTGTGAAAGCATGTCCAACAGATGCACATCTAGAGCAACTAAGTTGACCGCGGCAGGAAGTTTGTGAGTGTCCGAACCTCTGGCACTTAAAACAGAGCAGAGGATTCGGTATATATGGACGTACTTTGCAATTTAAGTATCCAGATTTAATGTTTGATGGTAATTTAGGGCTATTGAAGGTTAGAATTAAATTTTTAGTGGGAAAAAAGGGATGAGTCTTTTTTTACTGAAATTCTTCTGACCTGGGTAACACCCTGGTCAGAAAGTCCTTCCAAGATTTCTGCTTCAGAGGAAGACAAAAGATCTGATTCGGAGATGACACCTCGACATGAATTTAATGATTTATATGAGGATTTACGGTTAACGGAAAATCTAAAAAGGTTTTAGCCAACAAAAAAGATTTACTTTGTAACGCAGATGTAGTCTCGATTAGTAAGTCACCAGATCGCAGTTTTTTAATAGATTTCGGTTCTCCGCCTATTCCTATGATAGCTTTGTGGATAACAAAAGGAGATTTTCGTGCCATTTCACAGTTTGGTAATGATAAAATTAAAAAGCTTGAACATTTAGCAACGTTGTCAATAAGAAGGTTGGGTAATCTCGGGCATGAATTCAAAGAATCCATGGGCCGAGCATCATGAGTTGGGTAGGGTGGAATGGGGGTTTTAGTAGATGCGTTTTGAGTTTTTTCCTTATTTGGATTTATTTTGATTTTTTTTAGAAAGGAGGAGGAGAATCCCTTGTGATTTTCAGAGGATCAGTTTGGCAGGGCTAGCCCTAGATTCAGCAACCAGTAGTGGCCTCAGGAGAGCCCCCCGCTCTGCAATGCAGGACCCCATCCAGGCACCACCTGGAGCTACAAGACAGGCGGGATTATACACCAGCTGATAGAGCAGCCAGGACATGCTGGTTAGGCTGTCCCGGGCTCCTGTACTATCTGGCGGCCTGAGACGCAAAACTCAGCTTTTCTCCGGTACCCTCTACATGGCCGCTTCCTCCAAGACCCCACCTCACCAGTCCAAAGATCCTCAGAAGTTCAAAACCCCGCTCCAAGTGCCAGTTTTCCCAGGGAGCAGTCCATTGTGTCATCATACCAAAAGTGAAAAAACATCAGACACAACTTCATTCCACTCAGTCCTGGTCTGCCACAGGACTTCGTGGCAGAAAAATAAAGATAATAAGTTGAACACAAAAAAATCAATAATCGAAAATAAAAGAAGCAACAAAATCAAAATATTGAAAGAAATATAAGAAAATCAAATTAAAAGAACATAATATAAAATGTAAACCATAATACTATAGTAAAAAAAAAATTTAGGTTTTTTTCACTAGAAGAAAAAGAACAAAGTTCGAATAAAGTTCATTGTCTAATGTAGGTCTGTGGTCTGGACGTGAAAAGAAAAAAAGGGAATTTGGAATGGCAAGAAAGAGGGCCGAAAATAGAGAAGGATCACTAGGGTTCCCCGGGTTCGTGAAGCCCGTGTTTACCAAAGACAGTAAACCCCTAGGGAGAAGGAAAAGATCACTAGGGCACCTCGGGAGCGTGAAACCCGTACTCACCTAAAGAAGGTGAGCCCCCTGAGGGGTTTATAACCAGGTGAGACTAAATCCAATTGTAAATGACTTTTATGCCTTTATAATAAGGATTAGTACTTATGTTCTTGTATTTATTTTTCTCTTTTATTTACTTGTATCTGTGTTATATATTTTACTTCTAGTATTTATCTTTACTTACATAAATGAAAGTAATTAAATTTATGGCAATTGCACCTGTTCTAATTTTTATTTGACTGCAAAATACAGGTTTACACAAAATTTCTGAAATTCGTTCACACTTTTTATTATATTGTTACTTACTATTAATTGTTAAATATTTCTCTGAAAGTTTTTATTTTTATTACATTTCGCTATGTTTAAAATGTATTCGCACTGTAATATCTTAATAATTTAATATAAATTATTAGATATGATTCGTAAAAATGTATTTACCCTTGTAATTCGATAATCGAGTATGTTCTAAAATGGGGAAAATTAAATTACACCATTTATGAATACATTGTAATTATATTTAAGAGTAATTTTTAATTATTAATCTAAATTGATATACATAAATAATAAACAACATTGATTTTTTTTAAAGTTCCTAATTAAATAAAATTCGTCATTTATGAATAATATATTATTAATTATTTCAGTGTAATTTATAAATATTCTTAAAATAAGAAGGTACTAAGTAGTTATTTAAATTAGTAATTCAGTTAATAAACGTTTTCAATGGGCTCAATTCATGAAGTCACATGATAAAAACAAACACGTGTTTTCCATTGAATTCAAAACAAACATTAAACTAATTGTAATTGTTGTTCTATTTGTAAACCTCAGGTAAAATTTCAAATTTCAGATTTGGGTAAAGATGTTTAAATGTTAGGAAAAAAAATTCCTTCAAAAAGATTTTTCTTTAAATTAAAAAAAATCGTATTTTATGCTTATACTTTTAAATAAAAGACATTTTGTACACATATTTACTTTTTAAGAGAAAGTTTCTGCAAAGAGCAAAACTTGGCAACACCGGAGCCCGTAAACTGATTAGTTTGAAACACAAGATAGTTCTTATCGTGGAACTATGACGTCACATGAGTTTTTGAATTGATTGGCTAAAATCACGTGGCTATCACTATCATGTGACTATGACATCACATGAATTGAGCCCATTGGAATTAAAATTGAAAAATTAAATTAGTGAAAAACTTGTAAATGTATTTTTTTCAGTTTTTAAGACATTTACCTTATAAAAGTATTTCCCGTGCCATATCTGTATAACAGTGGAGCACACAGGAATTTTTCTGGGGGAGGGTCCAAGGTCAAAAGTCCACCATTCTCGTAACTGCTCCATTACGCGGCCCAAAACATTCTTTTGGTTTTGTCGATTTTCGAGAACAAAAAACTGTGAAAATTAATTACTGAATAAATAATTCGCATTAATCAATAAAAATTAATTATTAATAATAAATACTTAAATAAATTTTACGTACTATATTCATAGGATTCTAATCAATCGAAAAAAAATCAAGGGGGGTCCAGATCCCCTTGTGTGCGTCACTGATGGATATTATAACTTTTTTAAAAACACGTATGATATCCCCATTATTATAATCCTGTGGAATTTGATTATGAGCTGTATGTTTAGAATGCTTAGGATCCCCTCGGGGCTGTACCCTCCCCTAGCCGTTTTTCGATTGATCGTAATCCTATGTATAAAGTACGTTAAATTTATTTGTTATTAATAATTTTAATTATTAAATTAGGAGCTGTATGTTGTCTGGAAGGGGGGTGGTTTCGTAACGAAATGAGAATGCCAAAATCGGTTAAGTTTTGCATACTTTTAAACAAATAAATTTTAAAATTCTCAACAACGGCAAACAATCGTTACAATAGATTGACTCAAAACTTTTAATTTTGTACAGCTTTCGATTGTGAATTTCATTTCGAAGCGAAAGATTATCTCTCTCAGCAGGATAATTTCGATTAATTTACTCTCCTTTTTATGCATGAAAAATATTATTTCACCCCTCGAAAGCAAGTAGTAATAGCCCTCTCCTAGCAAAAAGAGAACTTGCAACCCGCCAATCAACTTTCTCTTTTCTGCCTCTTGTACACAGCAAGGGGGAACAGTCCACATTCTATTCTTAGCAATTGGGGTAGGTTCCGCATTGAGTGTGTTAGAAAAGCTTGGGAATATAGTCCAGTGAGTAGCGTCTAGCCCCTCAACAGCTAGTTTCCTCCCTGGTCATCTGCGCATAATCTCGCGCAACTTTCCTCCCCGAATATCTGCGCATATTCACAGGCAGCATGTTTATGGAACGAGTCTACTGAAGAGGGGAAACAATTTTATTCCGCCAAAATCGAATGCGCCATTTTGCGGTCTGCTGATTTAAAACGATAGTTGTATATAAACAAATTTTTTTTCGAAAGTTTTAGCTTACATAATTCCATGTCTGTCTTTAGTGCAGAATTAACTGCCATTCTTATCGCACTTCAGCATATATTAATTTCCAACCACCGTCATTTTTGTGTGTACACTGACAGCATGAGTGCTCTATAATTCTTGCACTTTTAACAGAGAACGCCGACACCCCACTGTGATAGATACTTCTTCTGCGAAAACTAGAAAGGAAGGGTTTTGATATTTTTTTTTCTGGGTACCTGGACACGTGGGTATACTTGGTAATGAACAGGCTGATACCGCTGCACGATCCTTGTCTGATCACATGCAGTGGCCTGTCTGTTACCGAGATTTAAAGACTTCTACACAGAACTATATCCATCGTGTATGGCAAGAGACTTGTGATCAATAGATCCTCAACAAACTGCATAACATTCATCCTTCCACTTCTCATTGGGCAGCACTACCAGTGCGAAGACATGACGTCCGCTGGGTGTAGGTTACGTTTTCTGCAAAAATGGACATAGCTGCTCTTGGAAGGAGATATCGTATGTCCATTCAGATCGCACCACTTAACTAATCGATTGACAGTTGTCGCTCCATTAGTCGCATATCTGAACCTTGACAAGAGACTTGCAGATCGTCAACATAAAGCATTCCTCGCACTGAAAGAGAGAGAGAGTGTGTGTGTTGGGCGCAAAGAGCCAAATTTGGCTATACTGCGCCACACGTTTGTTAAAATATTAAAACCATGTTAAAAATACACATGAAAATTACAATTATATAAAAATAATTATTATATATGTGCATGCCTGCATGCACATATATAAAAAAAATGAAGTTAAAGTTAAAACATTTTAAAAATTCAAATTAAATATAAAAATCCAATTCTCTTAATAAAAGCAAATAGATTTTGGTGGGGTATTTCTCCCACCAAGTCAGATAAGGTTAAAATAGAGGGTATGAAAAAGGTGATGCGATAATGGTTAAAACTGGACAATCGATTAAAATGTGATGAACAGTGTAAGAGACATTGCATGAAGGACATTCAGGAGCGTGTTCTCCAAACAACAAATGCCTGTGTGTTAAGCGAGTATGGCCAATGCGAAGACGAGTCAATTTGACATCAGTTCTTCGCGTTGGCATCACAGGCCATGCTCCTATGACAGGTTTCACAGAGTGCAGTTTGTTATCCAACTGCTGACTCCATGATTCCTGCCAGATCTTAAAAATATGATGCATGATGACGCGCTTCATATCCGGTAGCGAAACTGCTAGCGGCAAATGGGTCGTCGCCGACTTTGCCGCGCTGTCCGCTTGCTCGTTGCCTATGATTCCTACGTGACTTTGTAGCCAGAAAAATACGATATCGAAACTCTTGCTGTAGACTCGTAATGTCGAGTATTTTACAAACCACTGGATGGCATCGATCGTTGTAGTTTTCAAGCTCTTCTAGTACACTCATGCTGTCAGTATAGATGCAGTATTTACATTCCTCGCACTGAAGGTGGAAGGTGATGAAGTATGCTACTCATATGAATATTAAAAGGGTAACGCTCAAAACGCTACCCTGAGCAGTTTCAGCCTGAAGCAAGCTTTCAGGTCAGAGTGTGGAATAAGTAACCTTTCTGAAGAGCCTGCTGCTGATCGTACAGCTGTGTCTGCCAGTTCATTTCCGCTTATTCCGGCATGTCCTGAGATCCAACAAAATCTGATATCTTTCTTCTTAACATGATTACCTAAAGCATATGTGATGTCCACAAGGATGGGATGAGATGAGATGAGACGATGAATGTAAAGAGACAATGCTTTGAAGGGCTGACAGGGAGTCTGTGTAAATAATGAACTTTTATCGCATGATAGTGAAATATGTTCTAGAGCGATTCTTAACACATGGAGTTCAGCAGTGTAAATGGATGCTGAAATTGGTAGAGCGTCTGTAATTACAGTGCTCAGAGAGAAACTACTACCGAACCAACATGGGATTCAGACTTGGAGCCATCCGTGATGATGATGATGATTGTGAGTTTTAACGGCGCAAGGGCCAATTTTGGCCAAGCTGCGCCAAATACATGTTAAAAGAAGATGTCATTTTTAAAAATATATAAGTAGAAAAGTATATGTACACATGTATATGCATGCACACATACATATAATATAGTAAAAATTCAAAGAAACAAACAAATCTCTCTCTCTCTAAAATTAAATGTAAAAATCCAATTTTTAAAAAGAAGGCAAAGGTTTTGGTGGGGAGTTTCCCCCACCAAGTCAGATAAGGTTAAAACAGATGTATGAAAGAAGGTGACGCGATGACGGTTAAAAACGGGACAATCTATTAAAATATGATAAATGGAATATGGGACTTTTGCACGAGGGACATTCTGGGGCATTTTCACCCAACAGAAGGTGCCTATGAGTAAAACGAGACTCCCCACCAAAACCTTTTTGCCTTCTATTTAAAATTGTATTTTTACATGATTTGATTTGTGTGTGTTTCTTTGTATTTTTAATATATTTTACGTATGTATGCATGCATAATAATGTGTGCATATACTTATATATATATTTTTTTATTTTTTTTTTTTTGATAAGTGTTTGGCCAAAGTTGGCCCTTGCGCCATTAAAATTAACAATCATCATCATCATCATACATCTGTATTAACCTTATCTGACTTGGTGGGGGAAACTCCCCGCCACAATCAGTTGGCCTTTGCGCCATTAAAATTAACAATCAATCAACCCCACCACAATCTTTTTGCCTTCCTTTTAAAAATTGGATTTTTACATTTGATTTGACTTTTTAAAATGTTTTAACTTTCATTTTTATATATGTGCATGCAAGCATGCACATGTATAAATTTTATTTGTAATTTGTATTGTCCATGTATATTTTCTTAATGGTTTTTTAAACAAATGTTTGGCGCAGTATGGCCGAATTCGGCTCTTGCGCCATAAAAACTCAAACTCAACTCAACTCAACCGACCCTTGGTAATCCAGAATTTTTCTCTTAATTGTGCTAAGGTCGTTAAGACTCCAGCATGCATTAAGGATCTATGAGTATACAAAACCAGTCTTTCTAGAAGAGGATGGTCTGGCAAAACTGTAGGATGCGTACAGTCCTCTAGATCTTGGCTGAGAATCAGTCTTGTTTGAACTTTCAGGATGCCATTTTCCTCGAAAAACTGTATCCGTATCCTTATACTTCTCACGTATTTCAGAGGGCCATTCTGACTGCATGATTTTTGTTAGAGTCTCCTCTGCCTTTTGAATCTCTTCACGTGAAAGTGAATTAACTAACTTAGGAGAGTTTCTCTTAATATTGTTGCAGAATCTGAGAACATAAGCAGTCATTCGAAGAATTTTCTTATAGCTCGAAAAGTACAGGAATCTCCAACTTCGTTTCCTGTGGCTAAATTTGTCACAACTGTCTTACGCCGCTCTAGAAATGCTTCATCCGGAGTCTCTGATACATCAGAACATGGCCAAGATTCTTCATCGCTATACAGCCAGCCGGGACCCTCCCACCATTTGCTTTTCAGGAGATCCGACCAATCACAACCTTTTCTTTTAACAAATGTTTGGCGCAACTTGGCCCTTGCGCCATTAAATTTTACAGTCTCTCACTCACTCACCCGACCACCCCTCAGGGGGCTCACCTTTAGGTGAGTACGGGTTTCACGCTCCCGAGGTGCCCTAGTGATCTTTTCCTTCTCCCTAGGGGTTTACTGTCTTTGGTAAACACGGACATCACGAACCCGGGGAACCCTAGTGATCCTTCTCTATTTTTGGCCCTCTTTCTTGCCATTTTCTGTGTCTCGTTGGAGTTAACAGTAATTGTCCTTTGTAATAGGTCTTACCATTTTCTTTCACGTAATCGGGATTTGTTGCAATTTCATCTTCCACGTCATAGACAATCATTTCTTCCTCATCCGTTGTATACTCATCAGATACCGGTTTTTTAGGTCTATGAGGATTCATTTTAATTTCTATTATTGCTTCCTTCATTTTTTTCAGTAATTCTTTTTTTCTTTTCCTTGATCGTGCTTTTGCTAGTTTCTTGGCATCCTGTACTGTATTAGAATCAGAAGGTGGTTGAATAACGGACTGTGATGAGGAATTTGGTATGATTGAGGAAGATGATTCAATAGGGGTGACCATATTGTTGGAAGGTGCATCATTACATGTAGGAATAGGTGGTTGAAACTCTGAGTTATACTAGTGGATATGCAAGAGGTGGACGGCAAGAGTTGGGCTTGGGTTGAAGATGATGTAGAAACATCAGGAGTAGATATTGATAAATTTGTTCTGGTCTTGGATGAAAGGGGTTGAAGTAATTCCAAAGGTGGACATTTAATTTTCGTTATATTTTCATCTGTTTTGAGTAGAATTGTTTTTATTAGAGGATTTGGCAGCTTGAGCATAAGTGTGAGACGTTTGTGGGACTATTAATTTTCGGGCTTCTACATATGTTATATTTTTATTAGTTTTTATTTCTTGAATTTGCTTTTCGTTTTTCTACTTCGGGCTAAGTTTTGAATCAGCAGTATGCGATTGAGAACAATTAAAACATTTAGGCCTAGAGCAAGAAAGTTGACCGCGACAGGAAGTTTGAGAGTGTCCGAATCTCTGGCACTTGAAACAGCGCAGAGGGTTCCGAATGTACGGGCGAATTTTGCAATAAAGATACCCATCTTTAATTGAAGTAGGCAAATTCGGGCTATTAAATGTTAAAATTAAATGCTTTGTAGGAAAAACTGCAGTATTCTTTTTTATTGTAATTCTTCTGACTTGAATCACACCCTGATCTGAAAATCCTTCAAGGATTTCAAATTCAAAAGTGGTCAACAAGTCAGGTTCTGAAATAACACCTCTGCAAGAGTTAAGAGATTTATGCGGAGTTACAATTAAAGGTGAGTTTAAAAAGGTTTTGGCGAGGAGAAACGACTTTGTTTGAATAGCGGAATTAGTTTCAATTAGTAAATCCCCGGAACGTAAACGTTTTACGGTTTTGGCTTCACCACCTATTCCAATAAGGGCTTTGTGAACAGCAAAAGGAGATTTATTGGACATTTCATTGTTTGGAAGAGCAAGTAATAAATATCTTGTATTAGTTGAAATCTGATCGATGTTGGGGTTGGGTAATACAAGGCCTTTACCCGGGCACAGCAGCATTGGATCCATAAATACGCGTAAAAACTTCATCCTGGCGTGCCTCCACCCACCACGGAGTCCAACACGGGAGGCAGTGTGCCGGTCATCTGGCAAAAAACCAGGCACGGCGCTTACCTAGAGTACACCCAGAATATAATGCTACAGCATCAGGGCGAGGAACCAACGGATAAACCCGACACCCCTTATCTGCAGCACTAACCCTACAGCAGTGTCTCTTCGGGGATATCGAAGAGAGGTACCACCAGCCGATTGACAGGAGTGGGCTCACTCCTGCCACCCGTCTACAGCGAAGCGTGGGCCAAAGGTATTCCCAGGACACCATTATCCTCCTTACGGAACGCTACACACGGCAAACATGTGGGTCGGAAAATCAACGTTGTTAGTCAAAAACAAATAAAGCAACACAAATCAAAAGATTTAAAGAAATATACGAAAAACAAACTAAATTAACGTAACACAAGATGTAAATCAAAATATGTTATTATTTTTATTAAGTTTTTCAGTAGGAAAAACTAAATTTGAACAATGTTCATTTTGTAAAATGGGTTTGTGGTCTGGACGTGAAAAGAAGAAAAAAAGAAAATTTGAATGGCAAGAAAGAGGGCCTAAAATAGAGAAGAATCACTAGGGTTCCCCGGGTTCGTGAAGCCCGTGTTTACCAAAGACAGTAAACCCCCTAGGGAGAAGGAAAAGATCACTAGGGCACCTCGGGAGCTGATGATGATTGTTAATTTTAATGGCGTAAGGGCCAACTTTGGCCAAGCTGCGCCAAACACTTGTTAAAATAAAAAAATATATATAAAAGTCTACGCACATATTATTATGCATGCATGCATGCATACATACGTAAAATATATTTAAAATACAAAGAAACATACAAATCAAATCAAATGTAAAAATACAATTTTTAAAAGGAAGGCAAAAAAGGTTTTGGTGGGGGAATCCCCCACCAAAAGTCAGATAAGGTTAAAATAGATGTATGAAAGAAGGTGACGCGATGATGGTTAAAAACGGGACAATCTATTAAAATATGATAGACGGAAAAGGGGACTTTGCACGAGGGACATTCTGGGGCATTTTCACCCAACAGATGGTGCCTATGAGTAAAACGAGTATGACCTATGCGAAGTCGAGACAAGTGGACATCATGTCTTCGCACTGGTAGTACTGCCCAATGAGAAGTGGAAGGATGAATGCTATGCAGTTTGTTGAGGACCTGTTGATCCCAAGTCTCTTGCCATACACGATGGATATAGTTCTGTGTACAAGTTGTCACATCCTGGTAACAGACCGCTGCATGTGATCAGACTTGGATCGTGCAGCGGTAGCAGCCTGTTCATTACCAAGTATACCCACGTGTCCAGGTACCCAGAAAAATATCAAAACCCTTTCTTTCCAGTTTTCGCAGAAGTATAAGTATTTCGATCACAGTGGGGTGTCTATGCTCTGTTAAAAAGTGTAAGGATTCTAGAGCACTCATGCTGTCAGTGTGCACACAAAAATGACGGTGGTTGGAAATTAATGTGTTGAAGTGCGACAAGAATGGCAGTCAATTCAGCACTAAAGACAGACATGGAATTGTGTAAGAAAAAAACTAAGAATGGAATTGTTAAAAACACCACACCCAACATGTCCTACAGTCTTTGATCCGTCCGTGTAGACTGGTACGTATTTAGAATACTTACTGCGATGGTAAGAAAAGGGCTGCTGATAAATAATAGCAGCAGTGCCTGCTTTGTCATAGCCCGAAAAGGGGTTACTATATTTAAAAATTTGGATGTCCCAGGGTGGAAAAGCAAGGATATTATTTTCCTGGATATTTATGTTATTTAAATGAGCGTCGTTTAGAACAGTCTTTGCTATTTCTGAAAAAGGTTTGATGTTAAATGAACGGGCCTCATAGAGTCGGATGAGACCAATGACAAGAAAAGGGTTTTAATGGATGAGAAGGAACAGACATGGCACGAATAAAATAATTTGCACTTAATTGCCTCCGTCTTAGTTCTAAAGGTGGTTGATGGCATACCACATACAAGCTGGTAACAGGCGAAGTTGTGAAGGCACGAGAACAGATTCTCAGAGCAGAATGATGTATTGTGTACAATCGTTTTAAGACAGATGCACGAGCAGAACCGTACACTACACAACCATAGTCCGTTACTCTATCCACTCCCCATAAGGTGTTTGATAGTACTTTTAAGATGTTGAGGGATTGTTCACACTTCTTCCGCAAGTAAAGGACATGTGGAAGGAAAGTCAATTTAGAGTCAAAGATTACTCCGAGGAAGCGCACCTCACTGACTACAGGTATTTGAATATTATTCAAAATTCCCTTTTCTTCTTTTCACGTCCAGACCACAGACCTACATTGGACAATGAACTTTGTTTTTCTGGTAAAAAATTTGATATTTTTACTACCATATTATAGTTTATATTTTATATTACGTTCTTTTCATTTGATTTGCTTAAATTTCTTTCGGTGTTTTGATTTTGTTGCTTCTTTTATGTTCGATTATTGAATTTTTTATGTTCAACTTCTTATCTTTATTTTTCTGCCACGAAGTCCTGATGCAGACCAGGACTGAGTGGAATGAATATCTGATGGGTTTTCACTATTGGTATGATGACACAATGGACTGCTCCCTGGGAAAACTGGCACTTGGGCGGGGTTTTGAACTTTTGAGGACCTTTGGACTAGTGAGGTGGGGTCTTGGAGGAAGCGGCCATGTAGAGGGTACCGGAGAAAAGCTGAGTTTTGCGTCTCAGGCCGCCAGATAGTACAGGAGCCCGGGACAGCCTAACCAGCATGTCCTGGCTGCTCTATCAGCTGGTGTATAATCTCGCCTTTCTTGTAGTTCCAGGTGGTGCCTGGATGGGGTCCTGCATTGCAGAGCGGGAGGCTCTTCCGAGGCCACTACTGGTTTCTGAATCTAGGGCTAGCCCTACCACACTGGTCCTCTGAAAATCAAAAGGAATTCTCCTCCTTTCCAAGAACAAAAAAAAAATCAAAATAAGTCAAAATAAGGAAAAAATTCAAAATGCATCTTTTAAAACCCCCATTCCACCCTACCCAACACATGATGTGCATGTATTACCCACTCTCAATATTGATACTGTTTCTACACATACTCGATTTTTATTAATTTCACTTCCGAACAATGACATGTCAAAAATATCGCCTTTCGCTATTCATAAAACGCTCATCGGAATAGGTGGTGAACCGAAATCCGTAAAACGATTGCATTCAGGGGATCTACTTATTGAAACCATATCTGATATGCAAACGAAGTCGTTTGTTCTCGCCAAAAGCTTTTTAAATTCACCAGTAACTGTAAGTCCTCATAAAACCCTAAACTCATGCAGAGGTGTCATTTCTGAACCCGACTTGTTGAGCACTCCCCGATGCGGAAATACTTGAAGGTTTTCCGATCAGGGTGTCATTCAGGTCAGGCGAATAACAATAAAAAAAAATATTCGAATATTATTCCAACAAAACATATAATTCTTACTTTCAATAAACCGAAACTACCTTCCACTGTCAAAGCTGGTTATCTAAACTGCAAATCCGTCCTATATACCGAACCCTCTGCACTGTTTCAAATGCCAGAGGTTCGGTCACTCCCAAACTTCCTGCCGCGGCTAATTAACATGCTCTAGATGTGCTTCTGTTGGGCATTCTTCCACGGATTGTACTCTAGAGCCAAAATGTGTTAATTGTACGCAGTCTCATCCTTCAGATTCAAAATTATGCCACAAATGGAAATTAGAAAATCAGATCCAAGAAATTAAAACCAATAAAAACATCTTATTTTGAAGCACGCAAATTAATAGTTCCTCAGTTAACCCAAACGTATGCTCAAGCCACTAGACCTTCAACTATATCCACAACTAGCCAAACAGTTCCAAATATAACAAACGTAATCTGTCCACCTTTACAATGCCTAACACCCATTTCTTCTAAAAATCCATTGCCTAGTACCTCGTCTTCAATTTCTACCTTCTCCACGTCATCATCTACTCAAGAAAATCTACTTCCTTCCCCATCTGGAATAATACCAACAATACAAAGTGAGTCTTTATTACAAATACCCATTCCTACTACTACTACTACTTCCCCTGACAATAACCTGAATACTTTAATTTCACCTTTAGAAACTAAAACCCGTTCTCATACAACTCCTGATAAACTTAATTCGGTTTCAACTGAAAACTTACCCGAGTCTGTCCCTAATGCATCCAATAGTGACCATTCTAATGCAGCTGAAGCCCAACAATTTGTAAAACGAAAGTCAAGAAATAGAAGAAAGCAACCAAAAGTTCAGAAACCAGATATTGATATAAAAAGGGTTCCGCATTGATCTAGAAATGCAGCACCTACAGAAATAACTGATGACGAGGATATGATTACTTATGACGTGGAGGAGGAGGAACTTGAGCAAGATCCTCCGAATAAATTCACCATTGACGAAGATCCTTTCATTTTACCTAAAGGATATATTTACGCTCATTAACTCCATCCCGATACAGGAACTATAGAGAATTTTTTATACCATGTATTGTCTAGCCTTGTTTTAAACTAACATTTGTATTTTTCTATGCTTTTATTTTAAGATATGGTCTGACTTGGTGGGGAGTTTCCCACCAAATTTTGTTTCTTTAAATCATTGAAAACGGTTTTCAGTGATTTGAAATTTCATTTTTTTAAAGTGTAATGCCCTTATTTTTACGTATTTTATAAACATTTTACGTCTCTTAACAAATGTTTCGCGCAGCATGGCCAACATTGGTTCTTTGCGCCATTAAACCCTACAATCACCATCATCACTCACCCGACCAATCACAGCATCGAGTAGCTAGATCCGCAGGGTTGACCTCTCCAGGAACATATCTCCAGTCTTCTATATTGGTCAAATCCCTGATTTCCTTCACTCGATTTCCAACGAATGTGTTCCATGGCTCTTTTTTTTCTTAATCCAGCTTAAAACCACCATTGAATCGGGACCAAACGTAGGTTTTAAAAAGGAGTTCGTAGGATAGAATGTACAGTTTCTGCTAATCGAGCACCCAGAGCTGCTCCCAACAATTCAAATCGTGGGACTGGATTTTCATTGAGCAAGTCGAGCTTAGCTGCTATGAGTTTGACCGTAACTCTTGTCCTTTGAATTCACATCGCAGAAAGACACATGTAGCGTAAGCATAGGCAGAAGCATCTGTGAAGATATGCAGTGTGAAGTCATCGTAATTCTCAGCAAAAAATCTTCGAAGTATTGTACATTTAGACATGAGATGCATGGTTTTCACCCAAAGTCTATATTTATGTTCAAGTTCTACAGGCAACACCTCGTTCTAGCCTATTTTTCCTCTCCAAGCTTCTTGCATAAGCAACTTTGGTAACAATAAAGCTGGAGCCGTAAAAGCCAATCGGATCGTATACACTGTTGATTCCATATAGCAGTACCCTTTTGTAACTGGCCTTTCTTGGGTACAATCTAAATTGGATGGCAACTTGTAAGAAAGTTCGTCACTGACTACATTCCAACTCAGGCCAAGAACCATTTGCATATCTTGATCTTCTTTAGAGTCATTAGAAGCCCAACAGTGCAATTCAATTGCACCTTTCATTATTTCTATGGATTGCGATTTCAGTTGTTCCAATTCTGTAACGTCATTAACACTCGTGACCAAATTATCCACGTAGAATCTTTCTTTTAAATGACCAATTTTAAATGACCTGAGGCTCTCTGTCTGGAATTTTCTCGTTCTAGATGGTAACTTATAGTGGCATTCAACATAAAAGGGCTGGAGGAAACGCCGAAGACTACTCGACAATGACAATAAATTCTTATTTTCGAGCATTCAGCATTCTCCTACCATAAAAATCTAAGGACATCTCTATCTTCAGTTCTCAAACGTATCTGTAGAAATGCCTGTTTCACATCTGCAACTACACCTATGGCACTAAAACGGAATCTTAATAGTAAAGGCAGTATTTTATGTATAAGACTTGGGCACACACTTAAGCATTCATTCAAGAGGCAAATCCGGTTTCTTGAACGAAGCGTCGAAAACTGGGCGGACCTTTGTGGTATTGCTTGAAGGCTTAATGACGGGTCTGTGAGGTAGGTAATGGACTTTCTTGGCAAGCTGATTTATTGGGACAGCTTCTATAATACCTTCTGACTCCCACTGTTTAAATAAGTTAACGAAGGCTTCAAAGTAATTTTCGTTTATCAAACGCTTAGTTGCTGTACGAAGTCTGGATTAAATAAATTGAAAAATGACATACAATACAAACAGTAATTGACATAAAAAGAGCTGTACTATCTTTATCAACGCGAAAGTAAAATTTGAAAAAAGAATTACAATCTTATGACAACCTGCTTCCTCAATATGTATTGGAGCCCTCTGTCTGTTTTGCTCATTCACTGATGCTTACCTAATTTGATCAGCATTTATCCCTCGCACTGTGTTTGCTTGGCCAGTATGATGACCGAAGTTCGAGTTTCTGCAATACAATTTTATGTACTCAAGCCGATTGACTGCAGTTAAAGTGATGGTTTAAAGAAAAACATATGAAATTACAAAACAGCTCTGAGTGGGCCTTATTTCCGAATTCCTTTGTGGCCCTTTTTCAGATATGAGCACCATGTAAGTGGAATTGTAATAACATTCGTTGGGGCTCTGCATCATTGATACAGCGGTAGCTCTATATCCCTGACAAAAACAAACCATAATAACTTCCAGTATTTTTTTTTAACAAATTACTAATGGATTCTGTTTAAG
>BMAU01002187.1:0-38260 GCA_019973935.1 Trichonephila clavipes | reverse complement strand
TTGTAAATCGAAGGATCTTGTGCTTTTTTCGTGTTTGTATAATTGTTGCGCGTATAGTGAAGCATTTTGAGTTCTTTATATCTGGACTTGATACATTGTGTTACATAGATTGTTAAAGATTGTGTTTGCTTAGTTAAGCGATATTTTTTTTTATTTTGGAATTTATGTTTAATTGTCGTGTAGCACTTTGGGCAATAATTTTTCTTTTAGTTAAATTACTTTACTCTGTGTGTCGCCTCATATGACTTGGGTTGCATATCAATTTTTTATGTTTTTAATTTTTTTCTGAAATTTTCAACTGCACTTGGTGATTTCTGAGATTCATTTCCCAAATGGAAATTCGAATGTATTTGAATGTGGAAGAATTTTTTTCTTTCCTCTCAAATTTAAATTAAAAGCATTAATCGATATAGTTAATTTTTTACAATCAGTTTACAAGAATTTTTTTTTAATCTTAATTCTGCATTCTGTTTCTTGTGTTGGCGGTTGCCGGCGATCGTCCTAACGCACCCACAGGGAAATGGGATGTTTGTTTTGCCTTTGTGCACATTGGGGGGTGCATACCGATCCTCTATCGCACTCGTAGTTTGCAGTGGACCAGAACACCCAAAGCTCTCGCATCAGAGCAAGTATTTACTTGAGTCTGGCGCCTTAGACCGCTCGGCCATCCTGACACACTCCAACAAAAACAAAAAGAATTCATTGTATTTCATTATTTCTACTCAAAGTGATATCTTAGTTTATCCAGTAAAAAGAAAATTCTTATATTGAATTAAATGAAAAAAGTAATTTTAAGAAGACTATACTCTGAAATTGTGAGCAAAAATAATGCTCGGCTTTTAATTCTCCTTCAGGAGTGGGATTCGAACCCACGCTCACATCAGTGGACCAGAACACCCAAAGCTCTGCATTAGAGCAAGTATTTACTTGAGTCTGGCGCCTTAGACCGCTCGGCTATCCTGACACACTCCAACAAAAGCAAAAAAAGAATTCATTGTTTTCATTATTTCTACTCAAAGTGATATCTTAGTTTATCCAGTAAAAAAGAAAATTCTTATATTAAATTAAATGAAAAGTAATTTTAAGAAAAATATACTCTCTTGAAATTGTGAGCAAAAAAAATGCTCGGCTTTTAATTCTCTGTCAGGAGTGGGATTCGAACCCACGCCCACATCAGTGGACCAGAACACTCAAAGCTCTGCCTCAGAGCAAGTATTTACTTGAGTCTGGCGCCTTAGACCGCTCGGCCATCCTGACACGCTCCAACAAAGCAAAAGAATTCATTGTATTTCATTATTTCTACTCAAAGTGATATCTTAGTTTATCCAGTAAAAAGAAAATTTTATATTAAATTAAATGAAAAGTAATTTTAAGAAGAATAGACTCTGAAATTGTGAGCAAAAAATAATGCTCGGCATTTAATTCTCTGTCAGGAGTGGGATTCGAACCCACGCCCACATAAGTGGACCAGAACACCCAAAGCTCTGCAACAGAGCAAGTATTTACTTGAGTCTGGCGCCTTAGACCGCTCGGCCATCCTGACACGCTCCAACAAAAACAAAAAGAATTCATTGTATTTCATTATTTCTACTCAAAGTGATATCTTAGTTTATCCAGTAAAAAGAGAAAATTCTTAAATTAAATTAAATGAAAAGTAATTTTAAGAAAAATATACAGTACAGTCCCGCTAATCCGAACACGGCTAATCCGAACATCCGGTTAATCCGAACGGCTCCGCGGAAAAATTTTTATAATTTTAAGGACGAAAAAAAAATCGGTGAATATTTCAATATAAAACAGTATAAACCTTAATTCAAAACAGTTCTTTATTTAATATTCATGCACTGTACATCAAGTTATGGTACAAATTTTAAAATGGAATAAACTACAGAACAGAACCACTAATGTTTAGTGTGAAAAATTGTACAACATAACCCGTACTCCCAGTTCAAATAGTGATTTCGCTGTTACTCCGGCTAATCCGAACAATCACGTAATCCGAACAGGGGTCGGTCCGATATTGTTCGGATTATCGGGACTGTACTGTATTCAATTACTGTTACTGTGGTGATACTTTGAAAATGAATTGTGTTTCACAGGCATAGCTAGTTCTGAGTTGGCCCCGTATCAAAACTCCTTCGGGATCCTTTGCAGAAAAGAAAGCCCTGTTAGTGACAGTGTAGTTACACATGCTAGGCCCCTATAGCTTGGGGGCCCCGTATCATTGATACGGCAGTAGCTACTCCCCTGATGTGTTTCAAGTTATAGGAGCCAGTGTTAACTTATCCAGGGCCGTTTATAACTTCGCACCTCAAATTGTTCTTCTCACTGTTTCCAGAGCCCCCCCTCCTTCAGGCGTTTCCTTACCAATTTTCGTTCGGAAGGGATTTTCCCTAAACTCTCTTATTTTTTTCCCTTTTCTTGCTCTCTGGAGAGTCTTCCCATTATCCACCACCTATGGAACCACCATGTCTCGGACAAGCAACCGGTCGCTGTAAGGAAAGTATGATGGCATGGTTTGACCCCTCTTATTTTTCTTACCTTATGGCATCATGGACCACCCACCCTTTTGTAAATTAGTGCAGTAAATGAATGAAATCGTGTGTAATTACAGTATAAAATATACATTATTGTATAAATTGTTTTCAACTTATTAACTATCATCTTCTTAGTCATTTATCGCATTATTATCTTTTACGTTTAGACATCCTTATTCTTTGTTGAGCCACTGTCATTGTACTAGAAGAAAAAAAGGTTTTCTTCGAGCTTTGATCATTGAAAAATCCTTAATGACAACAATTAGGTTTTACTTTGTGATTGAAGAGGTTCTTTGTTTCAACTGAAGTTTCATCATTCACCAGGCACAAATAAAGTTAGTCTATCATAGTCTATAGTTAAAGTTGTGTGATTTATTACTCCAAAGACAGTCACACACACACACAACACAAAACAACATAAAAAAACTAACTACGATACATTTAATTAGTTAACACCATTTTGCTTCAATGCTCGCTAACGCAACCGCCATTCCGCTCGTCTCTCCCTGTTCTCTTCCTCGCTGTACTGTCCTCTGTCTCGTTTCGATGACCACGCCACCTATATAGTTTTTTATGCCAGGCGAATCTTACAACATCATTGTAATCAGTTTGCATTATAATATCATTTTGAGCGCATAGCAACATCCAAGCGTTAAACTTTTCATTTTCCATTGTAGATCTTATCTCAATTTTTAATCTGTTAATGCTGTCTTCGACTAATGTTAGATAATAGGGGCCAAATTCAGAATATTTTTTTAGATATAAAAGTACTCAAACATTAATATTATATATATTCTGGCTACACTATCCTGAAGAGAATCACTTATTTAATCATACTACTCATTTTTATACAAGTTGACACATTTTTTCTTTGATAAAATGTGTTTTTCCTTCTTTTTTTTCCTATACCGTAATGCTAAATGGGCTATCCCTTCACATGTTAAAAGGAAAAAATAATTATTTATGAAATATTTTGAAATTTTAAAAACACTATATTATAAACAAATGCATGAGTTACAATGTCACAAATTTTGATAAAAATTGAGGCATTTGTTCTGTCCGAAAATGTGCTCCGCGTCAAGTTCACGCTCTCGTACATATGGCGAAAACAGCCTTAAGGACAGAAAAGCTACTGTTACTCTATGCTATGCAGTTTGTCACAGGAAGAGTCAAGCAAATTTTCATTGGGACTTCTAAATTTGAAAGGTACTTTCCAACTTGCTTTTCTAGTAGTAGAAAGAGATTCTTATTGTTGTTATTTTTTCAGCCTTCAGATACATTTTGAAATGATGACACTCTTGCACAAACTGCCACCAGACCGTCAAAGTGAAAAACAAAATTTCAAAAATATTTTAGAAATTAATTGATCATAAACAGCTATAAAATCTTTAGAAAAATACCTTTTATCCCTATTGCGGAGAATTAATTATAAATAATGAAAAACAGATGATATAATTTATTATTACTCATATTGCTAACATTAGTTAAACAGAAAGGAAAACAAAAAAGAATATGCTGCTGAAATAGTTATTTTTAAATACAACATTATCAAAAAAAAATACATGCTGGGAAGAAAAACCGTTGCCTCATAAAAACATTGTGTTTTTATGAGGTTTTTTTAAAGTTTTTTTAAACAAGTTTTTTTAAACAAAATTGTAAGAGAATATTAATTTAAATTTTATGAAACACTTTTATTTTACTTTTCATAATTTATTAGAGCAAGGATTGTTGTGATGACACTTTCAATTGGGGTTGAAAATTGACTAAAAGCAACTAGAACCAGTTCAACGAACTTTCGAGTGCTGTATTTCATACTTGAACCACCAAGTAATCGTTATTCTAAAGAATACCTAGTTAAATCATAGAACTCAATAATTTTATATACTTTAACTGTCTTGTCTAGTTATTTCATGAAATATCTAGTTATTCTATGAAATAACGGATTTCACACTCTAACAGTAACATATATATTTTAGGGGCCAAAATTGAACCTCAGAAAAATTGTACCTGTAAAAACTTTCGCTTACACATTATTAAATTACATTTTTATAGCAATATTAAATAAGTTTATCTCTAATCCATTATACCCCCTTTTTTATATTTTAGAGGTTTTTCAGCTGCAAAAAGGAGTGTATATTATCGCAATTTTATGGTATTTAAATTCATAAAGTTTAAGTGTGTGTGATTAAAAATTAAATGTGTGCAATTAAATATAATAACTTCTACAATGAACATACATTGATTTGGATTGTAATAAATAAAAATTAATACACTAAAAATTTTAATTTTCTTCTAAAATAAATTTAAGCAATTTTCAATAATATAGAGAGCTAATTTATTTTATTAACTATCCTAAAGTTAATATTTTGTAGATATTGATCATCTCTTTTATGTAAAGTATGGCAGATATTACTATCTTTCATACAGATCTTTTCATAGCTTCAAAATAAAAAAAATTCAGAATTTCTTTAATTTTTTTTTTCCATTTTGAGCCAACTTTATATTAAACATTTTTTCTTCTAAAATTTATGACATTTTTTAAAAAAAAAAACTTTTGAATTTTCAAGGAAATTTTTAAGTAGTTTGTTCATCAAAATCAAATCTAATTCAGATTTCTTCATATTGATTGATTATGCTCTTTTCAAAAAATGATTCCTAGAATACTTTGACCGGTTGCTATGGGACGAGGAAAATCGATCATTTAGTTTGGAAATGCTTCTGTTAATTCATCAATTTTTTAAACTTTATGAGATATTTTTAAATTTTGAAGCCTTTTCGGTCAGTTTGTAATGCTTTTAAGACATTTTAAGGAACATTATATTGTATAAATTTGAATCTATTATATATTTAGACCTGTAGCTAACTGCGTTTCCTATTCTAGTTCCTACGTGGAAAACTTCCGCGAAATCCTTTCTTGGTATTATTTCACAATTCCCGAAGCCACCCCGTGGACAACCGGCTAACAAATATTGATCCATTCTCGGATTTTCACCCTCAAGTTGTCATTAGCAACAACTCCCACTTTTGTTGTGCACTATGCAAAAGAGGTGAAAAAATATCTAGGAATATTGTTTCCAGATAAAGTTTTTAAGAGTAGTTACCCAATTATATATGTATTATTCTTTGAGTACTTTTTTGAAGTATTGAATTATTAGATTTGAACTTTAGATTTTTCGTTTGTATTACAATCTCACTAGTGCAGGGGTTGGCAAATTTTCGAGAGAGAAGAGCGAAGTGAAACTAGATACCAAAGAGCCATTTTGTGCTTGCGCCTGCACACGAATGTAACGGGTTGTAGAGTGAGTCATCGCAGTCAAATCTCTGTAATGATCCAATCAATATTTGTTACAATATTTAAGGTATCCGACTACTTGCGACAACTTTTTTTTGAAAAAAAGGAAATATGAGGATTTTTTCGTGATTTTTAGATTTGTTTAGTATATTTTAAGGAAAAAATCTTAAAATTGAAAGCAGAAAAATTTTTTATTATTATTGAAAATGGGAAAAAAACTGGTAAAAATGTACAAAAAATTACATAAACGGGGCCCGCTCTGTACAAAATTTTTATGAGAAAATTCTTAATTTTTCAATTTTGATGTGTTACTTTATTATTCGTGTTTGAAATGACTTTCAGGATAAGAGATATTTCAATTTTTACAAAACCTAGAGCACTTTATCTTAGTGATTATACGAAATTGCTTAAAAAGAAAGTGATTATATCCACATAAAGGACTGTAAATTTTAAAATAAAGCAGCGATTGATAAATCTGAAGATCAAAACACTTCTACTTTTATACATAACATACACAAAAAATTTCAGCAAATTATTTTCAAAACTTTTTGAGCAATCGCTGTCCCCGTTTGAACTTTTCGCAAAAAACACATTTCGAGTAAAACGCATTTTAAAGTTTGTCATCTTGTGTAAAGTTATGGCATCTGCTTTTACTAAAACACTTGTAATTTTTGTTCTAGTGATTGGAAAATAAAACACTTGATATTTTTATTAAGCTTATATGATGGCCTATAAAATAAAATCATAAAAAAAAAATTGTCAATTTTTGAAAAAAATCATGATTTTAGGGTAGTCGGATACCTTAAATCACGTTTCACATAAAATTATGTTAAATTCTCCACCTTTTCAAAAACTAAAAACAATCGAAGACTTGTTTATTTTCGTGACTTACTGTCACGAGAAGAGCAGCCATATTTTCAAAATATCAATGTTGAGAATTAAATATTTGAGAGATGCATAAAAAAATTTCAGTTCCAATAATAACGTGTTTTATTTTGGAAATTCATATTTAAATTAATTAAAAGTGAATTTGACTGTTTTGACAGGTACAAGTCTCATTTCTATACTCTTTTTATTAACTCTTAAGCATGGCATACTATGCATAAAGTCCCCCCCCCTTCTGTTGGAGGTTTAAATGTATCTCTGGCCCATTCATGAGTGGTCTCAAAATCATTTTGAAAAGAATAGGCGTAAAAGACAAATATTTCCCTAGTTTTTTTTTTATGAGAAACAGAGACGGGGATTCAGTTTCTGTTGACGTGAGTTGATTATATAAGAAATTCAGTGATGCATGTCTGTGTTTTAAGTATCAGTGAAGAGGACGGTCACTCATCGATTCATGTCACAATCTCTATGATCTTTGCTTCATTTTAACCCTTTATCTACCGCATTATGATTTACTGCAATTTTTTTCATGCTATATTTTTTTTAAATCGCTACATTGAAAATTAAGGGATATATGTAAATAGAATACTCAACTTTGGGAAATTTAATCCGTCAGAGCTAATTAATTAAATTGGTACTTTAAAGTACCGTCAGTCCACAAAGGTCTAAAATATTTTCATAATACGAAAAGACCGAATGGCTTTTTTAATGGAATTTTAACTCTTAAAAATGCTTAATAACCAGAGAGCACTAATATTTTACAGAACAAAATATTTTAAAGATCATTAAATTTTTTAAAAATTTATTTATATACTTTTTTTACACATGAAAGTAATTTGATAACATTCAAATAAACAGTTTTTCTTTTCATTAATACACAAAAATTCATTACACACTGTGCATTTTGAGTGAGGTTTCGATTGAATGTTTTTTAAGCAGTGCATCCTGGGGTAAGAAATGCTGTATTTTCTTAACATGAACTACTGCACACAGTCTTGTTTAGTGTTTTGATCGTCATCTTAAGAATCTAACGAAAATTCCAGCAGATTTATTTGCTGGAGCTTCTTCATCTGAAAAATCATCTGTTAGTAGATCACTAATTTCAGATGGTAGGTATTGGAATAAATCCAAAGCCTCTTGAAGAGTGAGCTTCTTTTTTTCAGGCATTCTAAGAAAAGGAATAATAATAGCACCTTGAAAATCTCCTATATATTATTGTCATATGTTAGTTAAAAAAAGAAAAGAAATAGAAAACATTGAAATTAAAATATTGTTAATTTTTAAAATAAGAATATGTAGGTATTTCATTTAATTGTGTTGCAAAAAAAAAACAACTCATATTCAAAGCTTAACATTTTTTGAAAACATCAAAACAAAAAGATAAAAATAGAAAATTAATAATTTAAGTTAAAAAGAAATGCTAAAAAAGCCTAACTCTATTGCACTATTGTTATGTCTCTACAACACAATATGCATATATATATATAAGCCACTTAACTTAAATCAGTGACACGGCAGCCCATGAGGCCCAAGGCCTACTGTGCCCAACTCAGTAAACGCGACCATGGTCCTTGAGGTTTATGAGCTGATGTTCCTGTCAGGTGGTCAGTCTGATTCGAAAACCTCCTGTGTTAAGTTCCCAAGCAAGCTTGGTACTCATTTATCGACCCACTGAAGGAATGAAAGGCAGAGTTGACCTTTCCCTGCCCGGGGTTTGAACCTCGGCAAACGTGATGCACTTACACTCAGCCACTGGGCTTCAATATACTCATTTACGTTAACTCAATGCATTTTACTCAATGCAACAATTCTTGATAATAAATCATGCCAACTTAAAATTGAACTCAGAAATTTAAATGTTTCAAAACTTTTTATTATTGATTCAGCACCCATTTTTGTTTTCTATCTCTGGTGGTATCTTCAATTTCGGCGTTTAATACGGTAATAATGTTTTTTAAGTCTTGTGATTTTTTTTAGTAAATTTCATCGATATGGGGACGCAGAAAAATAAAGTATATTTATCTTGTACTATATAAAAAAAAACTAGTTCATCACTGGAGCATCGTTAATGATGAGTTTTAATGTATGAGAGAGTCGCACACGGTACGTATAATACTTTAGAATATGATATCGAGAATCCATTTCTGAAGCCCTATATTTTTCCTCTTCATTGTCGTGATGACTTTATATTTCCTGGCAAATACTAAAAAGGACTATAGCTGAGCGTATTAAGAGGGCGTTTGTGTGTGCGATATTTAGATTAAAAATCTTTAATAAAAAAATACATAATATACAAAAATATTATTTTTGTTATTCCTCTCTGATCTTTCATAGTTTGATATATGTCACTTTATTTTTGATATACACAATGAAATGCAAAAATAATCGAGTCAAAAATATAGTTTTGAGTAATTTTTTTATTAGAAATTGCAAAATGTTAGAAATTTTTATTGCAAAATATTGCTAAATCTGGAAAGGAAATTTTTAATCCTTAACAGCAAAAAGTGTATCAGAAATATGTTGAACTAATAATAATAATAATAAAACTGACTGAATAAACAGCTTTACTTCTCTCGTATCTATAGCCAATTTTTAAATGCGGGGAAAAAATTTAAGATTATTTTTAGAAAGTATATATTTAACCTTGTTGTATGAATAAATATATCTGAAATTTTTATTGTGACGAATAAAATAAAAGAATGACCTAAACGTATACCAGAACAGACAATAATAGACAATTTTGTTACTTAATTTATAAATCAATGTATCTGGCTAAATATTTGGTGACAATTCAATACGGCTTCATCAATTCAGTCTTAAGTTTGATGCATGCAGATGTTATGAAAAGCCATTCGGTAGATAAATTCCGCTAAAATGGAGAAAATAGTAAATACGGTGACACAGTCAGGCAGTCAAACTTATATGATATTACAGGCCACATGGTCTATTTTATATTAAGTTGCGGGCTTATGAAAATTAATAAAATACGATTTGTGAAGTTATTTTTTTTTAATATAAAAAGCAAAAATAAAAATTACAATAAGAAATTACTATTTAAGAATTTAAGGCTACCAAGTTGTTAAAATGCTTCAAATTTTACAATTTTTAAAAATTTTGTTCTTAAAAAAATAAATGAGACCTCGCTGATTGTGTTGTTATATATTATTTTTTTTTTTTTACAATTCTTCAAAAAGAAGCCGAAAAATTGGATTTTAATATTATTGTCAAAATACAACTCCCCATTTTTAAAGGGGCATGGTTTTGAAAACTGTACTCTCTACACTTTTGTTTTTAAAATAATTTTAAGCAGTTTTGCAAGGTAATTTAAAAACAAGATCTATTTTTACAATTTTAACAGGTAATATCAGCTACATATTTTTATCTAATAAATTAATCTAAATAATGCTATATCATGCAAGGATAGTGCTCAAAGTGAAGTATAAAAGTATTAAAAAATTTATGAATAAAACATTAGTGTTTTATATGGAAGATACTGGGAATCGTACATGGCACATGTATTAGCGAAGCTAACATAGCAATAAAAAAATAATCAAGAAAGCAAGAATTTAAAACTGAAAGAAATACAATGGGGATAAAATAAAGTACACTAATCCTATTG
This sequence comes from Trichonephila clavipes, assembly GCA_019973935.1. Classification (NCBI taxonomy): domain Eukaryota; kingdom Metazoa; phylum Arthropoda; class Arachnida; order Araneae; family Nephilidae; genus Trichonephila; species Trichonephila clavipes. The sequence goes on along the minus strand of BMAU01002187.1, from coordinate 27,927 downwards.
TCTACAATAAATACTTTAATTAAAAACATTTTTTTAAAATCCTCACGAAAAATATCTTTATTTTTTTTAATTTTCTTAAAAGGATTTTTTCTTAGGATTCCGGTACATTTTCTAAAAATCTAATAATTAACCTATATAGCACTGATATATATCTTTCTTATTACAAAATTTACTTCTTTCCAATACAATGAATGCATTTTATAAAAATAAACATTTAAAATTTTCAGATATTGCACAATATCTGCATAAAAGTTAAAGAATATTTAAATAATAAAATTAAAATTTAAAAAAAAAAATTATATGTTTTTATTTTGCATTTATTACACAGAATAATACGTTGACAAACGCCGCAAAAGTTCAAAAATTATATTACGGTAAACTTCATACAGGATGTACTTAAAGGTAAGTATATATATGATGACTCCAAAAATATAATAGTTATTAATTGCTCATACATAATTATTATATTTATAAATGGGATTTTTTTACATAAACTGGTACATAAGTATACGATTTTAATTTAAATAAGTGAGAGAACTAGTTAATCGGCTTTAAATAAGTTTATTTTTACCTGCTGAGGACCCCGCGCTCGTCCTGGTTGACAACATTACTTTTTAGAAGGTATTTGACACCGTTTTTCACAACACAAATCATCAAAGTTTGATTGAATATGCTCAGCTGATACACTCTTTAAAATTGATGATAAATTGTTATTGGGGTTAATCTTGCCCTTTCTGCATTTTTATTGTTCTTCATTAAAGAAAATCATTGCTCGCAAAAATAAGTCCTTCCGAACACAGCCATTACACGCGTAACAAACAACAGCATTTCAGGAAATCGATCTATAGATAAATATGTATAAAAAAATCTGAAATTCCAACTTCCATTCATTTTTGCTTCAAATGCACTGGATTTTAACTAACTCCCTTTGTAAGTTTCCATCAACAAGTTCAATGTGGATAGATGGAAGTGAAGTGAATAGACGAAATTGTAATTCAGCCTTTAGAATCAGAAAATCTTCGAAAGAATTTTATTTCTAACAATTTAATTTGGTGAGAATATTCTGCACAGTTTAATTTAGGGGATTTAATTGATAGCTATTGGCAGCTTTCAAAGTGAGGCAACAGGTATTTTTCCTATTAGTTTTCTCCAAAAAAATTGTTTTGTTTGAAAACGTTAATGTTTATCAAATAGCTTTGTAACAAGATTAATTCTTCCTCAAAGCTTAAGGTTAAGTTGATTTAGATGACTTGTAATATCAACTGTTAAATTTAAAATATATTAATGTAAAATTTAGAAAATATATTAATGCATAATAAAATTTTCCAAGAAATTAGGGAAAATTTTAACAGTAAACAAGGTCAGATCCCAAAACTTATCCAAGAATGTACTCAGTAAGATATAAAATACTAATTATATCTTCTGTAGATAAATATACTAAGCACTTGAAATTTTTCTGGCTTTATATACCTATATAACTTAAAAAATGAAATGTAAAAAATAGCCTAATAATATGTAGACATTTTAATGCATACAAAAATGCAATAAAATAATAGACAGCAAAAAGTTTATCACTTTCATAACGTTTCAATTACGTTTAAAAGTACTTTTCTAAACAATAAAAGCATTTATATTTCTTTATATTTAACGAATCAAAATAAATTTTAAAATTCCTTTGGTTCTTTTGAAAACCTGACGAAATGCTAATCATAACATGCACACTTTTAATACTTAATTTTATTACATGTTATGCAATATAGTACAAACTTGTCAGAATACAGTATTAAAGGAAAAGTTGACATTGATCATATCAACTCAGAATACTGAATAGAATGAAAAACATATTATAAGCGCATTCAAAAGAATTAATACATATAAATATCAAAATTTAAAAAAAAAAAAAACACTTTATGATTAAGAGTGTTTTAGTATGGTTCAAAGAGAAATCGATAGTCGACTCTCAGCACAAGAATAATTTTCCAATTATTTTTCCTTTGATATAAGAAAATTCAAATTTTTTTTTCTATGATTTGACTCACTCGTTCTTTAGCACGTCCAGCAAGTTTTTGAAGAACTTTTGAGAAAGGATTTAAATCGGCCATAACAAAGTTGTTCGCCAGATGATTTCTCAGTTCAAAATCCGAACACACACAACACATAACGTAAAGATGAAATTCAGTTCTAATCGCACTAGGGTCTGCGGTAGCCCAGTGGTCAAGGTACCGGATCATGGCAGGCATGTCGTGAATTCAGCCATTATAGACCCGCCGTGGGACAGCGATGCGTTAAATCTGTCGAGAGCTGAAACGTTCTCTCGTTGGCGTGGTGTGGTAGTTAGGAAGAAGGGTGCCAACTCAGGTGTCATTCCACGTCACTGACCATGGTTCAAAATTACGTGGTCCGTCGTCAAAAGCCCTCGGGTAGCTGAAAAATGCGACGTTATAATATTCACTCTCTCACTTCTACTTTAAAATTTATGATCTAATTAAAATAAATAATCACTATTATTGAATAATAAATTAAGAAGAGGGAAAATCAGTCTATATTGATTACTATTCCTCGCCAAATAAAATAAGTACAATAATTTTCCATTTTATATGTTTAAATAATAAGATTTATTAAATGTGTTAAGAATACTAAAGGTGTTCCAAAAAATTTGGAGCACATTTGCATTTACATTTCCTTACTCGTTTGAAATAATAACAGGTAATTATGTCCTTGATTTCGAATTATTTTGTATTTTTTAGATTTTACATATATATGTAATTGTCATGCTGTCTTTCTGTTTGCAAGAATTATTCAAGTTTTATGGGTGTGTATCTATGAAAAGAATTTACCTTTTTCATTATAATTCTTGCTTTGTGGAGAAGAGATGCATTTTCATTTTGTCCGAGCGGTAAACCTGCTAGACGCTAGTGGCCCTACAATCTACGAATAAAAATTTAAGGAGGTGAAAGAAAAAAAAAAAATTAAAGGACTCGAGAAATCAGCTTTTTTTTTTTTTTTTTTAATATTTGAGCGATCACCTGAATTCAAGTAAGCAATGCTTTCTATACCACATTTAAACACGACATAACATCAAAAATCTGGGTCCTGATAATTGCATTAAAAAAAAAAACTAAGCATGAATAAACTATCAAAATAAAGATTTTTTTTTTATTTCCCAAAAAGATCACGTTTAACAATCAGGGGCGTAGCTATCGCCGTAACAATGACACGGGCTCCCAAGCTACAAGGGCCTCAACATGTAACACTTGAAACTTGAAATAAATTTTGCTTATACGATCATTTTTATTTATTTTAAAAAGGCCTCAAGGAATTTTGATACTGGTCCCCCCTTCACAGCACTAGCTACGCCAGTGTGTGTGCGTGATAACAATATCCGAAAATACATTTTCTATTAACTTTGAGCAGTAGGGAATTTGTAGTGCTTTCAGAATTTTTCATGCGCAACTTTTGAGTTCATCGAGATGTAAAATAGATCCTATTGAGCCTCAAACAATCTTCCTACCAACCCACGTTAAGGGAATATTCCAAATTAGCTTTCCCATCCTCCAGAGCGAAAGCGAATTGTTCGCTGGTTCGAAATGGAGGTCAATAGCCTGAAATTAGATGCCCCCAGTGAGTATTTCAGGAAACGACATTTTACTCTCCCTCTCGTATACATTGTTGACATTCCCTGAAAAAGACGGCGGGGTTAAGGTTAATGCTTTTATACTCCCTTTTCCGGTCTAAAAGATATGACAAACCCAACATATCGCTGATTATATAAAAAAGACTGGATAGAGATCTGCTCTTTATTCCAATACACTCCACATCAGTTCTGAAATTTATTGTGCCCCTAGATCCATTTTCTACCAAAAGCTTAACAATGAGCCTTTATATAAGTTGAAAGGAATTCATATTGCCTGTTTCCCGCTTAAACTCCTATCTGAATGGCTGTGAGCTGTACTAGTTTGGTTTAACCTTAGCCCACATTGCTGTGTATTTATAATGATATAATAATAAATTTAAAATTTATAAGCTAACTTTCTTAGAAAAAGATTTTAAATTAAAGTTTAAGAATTAGGAGTGATAACATAAAAAAAAAATTAGGTGTGAACAGTGGCGTAACGGAGAACACTTGGGTCCCCCTGCAAAGTCAGGTTTTGAGCCCCCAAGTTGGATTTTACAAAGGGTACTTGAGGTACTTGACGATAGTCAGGCTGTGGGCCCTCTAGAGCCCTGCCCCCCCCCCCGCGATGCGGGGGAGTACGTTACGCCACTGGGTGTGAATATGGGTGTACAAACTTTATTTCAAACGTGTATGTGTAAGATGCTTATGTTGTTACCAGTGGCGCACACAAAAAGGGGGGTCTCGGGTCCTGCCTCCTCCAAAGCCCTTGATTTTTATTGATTATAATCCTATGTATATAGTACGTAAAATAAATTAAGTATTTGTTATTAATAATTAATGCTAATTATTCATTGAATAATTAATTTTTTACTGTTTTTTGTTCCCGAAAATTGACAAAATCAGAAGAATAGGTTGGACAGAGCTTTAGAGCACACACAGGGGTGTCCAACACGCGGGCCGCATGTGACCCGCCAGTACGTAAGTTGCGGCCCGCCAACTTTTTTAAATATCAGGTTTTTAAGGTTTTTTTCATTTTGAAATTTTTTTAAGGAGAAATTTATATATAAATCTAAAATGCATTTGTCTGTTAACTGTTCTTGTTTTAAAATAAATCCTTTTGATAATAGAAATGTCCTTTAGATTAAAATAGATTTATATTTTATCAAACAGTTAAGTTTGATTTTACTATAATAAATTACTTTTTTAATTAATTCCGAATTGCATTATGGTATCCTTTACTATGGATGGTACATGATTTTCTGTGTGTGCGACTTTCATTTCTACTCCTTTTCTTCTTGGAGTGCCCAAAAAGCAAGACGCAGTCAGAGATGTTTTTAAAGTTTAAAAAAATTATTCAGGATGTTTAAGATAAAAGGCAATGTATACTTAATCGTTTGAGAATGACAGCACCATCAAATTTCAACAATGAGTAACGAATGCTGAATTCAAAAGGAACTCCGTAATTTTTTAAAGAAAATGGCAACTGTAATATTTTAAACATTATTTGATCATTTTATTATTATACAATTTAAACATTATTATATTATCTATGTCTGTGTATATGCATGAAAAATAATGAAAATAATAATAATAATTCGTTTTGTTTTAAATTTTCACTCCAATAAAGTTTTTTTTTTGTTTCCAAATCTGATATAAATGTACATATTTTTATATGCGGCCCGCGAGATTATACTTTCCGAAGTGGTCCCCAAGGTCATTTGGGTTGGATATCCCTGCTTTCGAGCGGGACACAAGAAAGGTGGAATTGTTGACCTTGGACCTCCCCCGTTGAAAAATTCCTGTGTGTGGTACTGGTTGTTATGCTCGAATGGTTCTATGGCGGCCGCGAACTGGTCTGTAGAGCTGGAGCGCACAGCGGCTGATTTGATTTGAAGTGGAGGGGGAAGAAAAAAAAGAGTGACGCACAGAGAACATATATCATCTCGGTCCGAAAATGAACCTTTATGAGTGAATAATATTTCAGTGCACAATACAGAAAATTTAGAAATTCAACTTTGATGTTCTGAATGGTAAGCGTTGACGTTAAAACACATTGTGATATCTGAAGTACATAGTATTTATTGAAAGGATAAATTTTGCATTAAAATATAGAAACGTATTTTTCAATGAGATGGTGTTTTTCGTAATAATACAAGGAATAATGCTACTTTCTGTTCAAAACCAAGAAAAATTTGTTGCATTCACTTCACACAGGGGCGGCTCTAGGGCCGGACAAACCAGACGCCTGCCCGGGGCGGCGAATTTTAAGGGTGGCATTTGGATCAAATTCGAAAAATATATATTTTTTCTGTTACAAAATTTTTTATATATTTCGTGAAATGTTATTGGGTGTGAATTTGGTATTTCATTTAACGTATGTTATTTTTGTATTCTATATATTTAATGACATATTTCTTTTATGTCGAAACTTGAAGGGTTTAAGGTGGGAGTATATGTTAAAGCATAAAATTTTATGTTTACACATCTTTAACTAGTAACTTTCTCCACATTCCTTTCACTCTTACGATGCCCGGTTTAAGCTATCCAAAAGGAGACAAGGATAATAAGAGGTTTGGGTAGATATAGAGAACCACAGGCGATGCTTTATTTTAGTCTTGAGTGTAGTCATTATAAATTAAAACAAACGCTCTCTCTTGTGATTCCCACCATTAGTAGACTATTTTTCGGAGAAATTGAGCTGCTTAAATAGACGATTCCTTCTTTTTCATTTCATTCGCTTGAAATAATAACAAGTAATTACGTCCTTAATTTCGAATTATTTTGAATTTTTTAAGACTTAAAATAATATATATATATTGAGAGAGAAGGGGGGCATTTTCCATTTTTGTCCGGGGCGGCAAAACTGCTGCTTCACATATCAGCATTCCGCACAAAACAAAATTAAACTGTTGATTAGATGTATGGCTATTTTTATACTGCTATATTTTATTTTATAAGTTATTGCACGTAAGGACGATATGAGGTTGATTCATGTGACGTCATGATCACGTGATGAGGAGAGCACGTGAATATGTTTTGGTTTGTCTCCCGCTTAACTCTAACCCAATAATTCTTTGTGTACTATTTTTGCTCTTGCTCTTTTACATTATAACTCGATTACAGTAAAAGATCAGATAATTGTATAGAAAAAAAAAATCTGTTTTTAATATCCCGGTAAAAAAGTTCCAGTGTTTAGCTAACGTGATGAAGCGTAAGGATTTTAAACCATCTCCTCACTTATGCTCTGACCACTTTGTATAATCTTGTTTTCAATACCAAACATTTTTAGAAATCGTCGCCAGCTCCATTCCTATACTATTTTTGTGTTCACAAAAAAGAAACTGCTAAAAGGAGTTTGGATAGATATTTACAGGAATGTAAATATTTTTTGTTTATTTTAATTAAATTATACAGAGAACATACCTAAAAAAAGATAAAATATATTTAGTTAACTTAAATTTTAATTATTTTACTCATCTTCAGAGTAGTTAATAGATATTTCTGTATTAAATTATCTAAAATAAAAACACACACAAGAATCTAATATGTAACTCTACATGTCATATATTAAAACAAGTTTTTGTCTCTCTCTATATATATAATGTATTATATATAGAGAGAAAAATATGTATATATAATGCATTATATATATATATATATATAGACAAATATGTATTACTATATAATTTTATTCTTTTGGGAAACAAATTTCGAAAAGCATTCACTACAGAAATGAAAAAATAACTTAATTTACTACAGGCTCATTTTTGTTTATACTTGAAGATAAATTAAAAACCATTTTCAAACACATTAGAAATGCAAATTACCATTTACCTTTTGTAAAGTTATAAGTAAAAAAAAAATATGCAACATTTTTAAAGCCTTTATTCGCAGCACCATTTTAGTAAAAAAGATATTATTTATCGAGAATTTCATTCTGAATGTGGTAAAAAATTAAGACATTAATTTTTTTAATTATATATATATATATATATATATATATATATATATATATATATATATAAATATTGTGTATATTATGGAAGATAAATTGGTGTGTACATATATTGAATATAAAAGTCCTGTTCTCTCCTGCATAGTCAAAATAATGTCATTTTTGAATTCATAATTCTTTTACACAAAAAAATGAAAATTGTAAAATATTTGTGTGGTGTATGTATTTATTATGTAGTATAGATTTTCTTAACACAACATCTGTTTTTCAGAATTTGACTGGTATAAATTTGTCACAGATGTACAATTTTTTTTACTATGGATAACATATATTGGTATTTGCAGAAGGGTTATCAAAATGTAAAATTCATTAATTTTGAAGATAAGTTTTACATATAGACTATACACATATTATTGAAGTATAACACAGTTTATTGAAGAAATCTATGCAACCCCAGCTGAAATGTATTAAGCATAAGAATACTCTGGATTTTAATTTTTACATAAGTCTAAAAGGTTCATATGTATTGATACTATTCTGCTTATAAATTTAAGTCCTGAATAAATTTGTTGTATTGAGTTATTTACAAATATTGGCCCAAGAAGTGTTCTTAGATCAGTTCTCTATGATATTTATCAGTAATTAAGATCATGAAACTAAATATGATTTTACATATAAACATTTGATTCTGTAGGATATTTACTTTCTAAAAGCAATAGAAGTATTCGAAATTTTAATATAACCTGTTTCATTTCTCTATTTACCCTTAAAGGAATAACTTGACAAATTGCTGTTCGCAATAATCTACATTAATGCAAAATTCAGTAAAAAAAAAAAGGTAATTTCAGAAAAATTTCAAAATTATTTTTAATGGGTTAATTGTCCAAAATCACTGATATTTTTGTGTGACGTGTATTGATAGAGCAAATTTGGAGCACTTGTATATTATATAATATAGACTCTCTAATTTCTTAAAATCATAAAATCGCCAAATGCTACGATATACAACCAATAGTAGAAACTGTTCATGATCATGTTTGAACACAGTAACTATAGTGATATAATTTTTTTAAAAATTTGGATATCTTTTTGATTGGCGAAATTAGTTAGCAGTTTAATATGTATGTTCCAAATTTTGGAATGGTATGAGTACTGATTTAGCATTTCTTAGACAAACTTTGAAGTAAATAATTTTATATTTGAAGTTAATATATTTTCAAACATGAAACTTCAGAGCAAGAATTCTCAATCTATTTTCTTAATGTTGTTTCATTTGCAATTTTTTTAAATATAAATATAATTATGTATAAAAGGATACTTAAGATGCATAATCAGTGATAACAAAGTAACATGTCAATACATTAATCCAAATAAGTTTAATTTTGGATGAACTGAAGTATATTTAACACTATACATACAATAACTGGTAGAAGTAGGTATGCAGTGTTGGTATGTTCAGTGTGAAAAAATCAAATATTCCCATTAAAACAGAAGATAATGCTTCATATATGTTAAAGGAACAGATTGTAGGAATTTTGTAATTATATATATATATATATATATATATATATATATATATATAGTGTGAAATTAAAAAAAAAATCCTTTGTCAATTTTATTTTGATGTAGTATATGCAATGTAAAGATTTATTAATAAAAATAAAAATTAATGTAAGGAAAATTAGAGTGGCTTAAAAATAAATATAATAAGCTTTAGTATTTAATATGTAATTTTACAGGTATGATAAACAAATGTAATACAAAGGTTTATTGTACTTGAAATTGTATTGGACATGAAAAAAATTGTATCGAGATATTTTACAAAAAAAAAAATAGTTACATTGCCATTTTATATGTGTATTTGTTTTTTTTATTCGAAACTTCTTTCTATAAGTTGCATGCTGTAAGTATTCTAATTTGTTTTATGTAAATTCAGAAAGTTGATTGTATAGATTTAAGATCTTAAATTTTAAAATTCTTAGGATATTTCATTTAATCTGGTTAGTTAGTCAGTTAGATCCTCTATTTGTTCACTATTTGTCCTTATAGTATAGTGTTACATTCATAGAGTCTGCTTTATTTACTTATAGTGTATTCATGTAATGTTAAAATTAAGTGTCAATAAATAATGCATATTAAAATGAGTATGATTATTGAATAAAACTGTCCGATAAGAATTTTCTGCTTCATTATATGAGAAATTTTCATGAAAACAATTTAATTTGTTCTACTTTAAAATAATTTTATTAAAAAGCCTATTTCTTTAAGCATGTTTCTTAATTTATTTTTAAAATGTCAAGTTCATTCTTTCTGAATGTTGGAGACAGGCATTTCTAAAAAAATTCAAACCTTTTGAAGGGTAATAATTGCAAAGGAAGTCAAACTATAAAACATATCAAATGTTTGTTTATAATAAGATTATTTCAGATATCCCAAACCTTTAAATGATGTTAAAAACAATTTCATTTCCATCACCGAAGAATTCCTAATTATTAATCAAAAACTTTCATTATTAACCAATTATTATTTTATACACTCTGCTCTCAAAAAGTATAAATCTCTTGTTAAACATTAGAAATAGGTATGAAAATTTTTAAATAAACAAAAATATATCCATGTCATTGACAAATTTTATTATAAACTCATTTCCAAAATTATATTTACTTGCATTTCCTGTTTATGAGTGTTCCATACTCTTCTATGAGAAATTATACAGATAGTATTTCTAAAAACATTAAATATTTGTAGCTGGTATTTACTAAGGGAATCAGAGAATGAAAGGCATAAACATTAACGTTTCAAAATGGGACCATTTCATATCTGCATGTTTCAAATAAATTACACTATTTTATGAATTTATGAGGAGTGATACACTATATGTACCAATAAGTAATTGTACACATATGAGAAGTTTTTCCAAATTCAATGGTCTCAATTCTATACTGTAAATCATTTTCGTGCGTAAATAAACATAATAAACTACATGAAGACAAAGGACTGTTTATAAGGATGCTAAAAAATAATCTAGAACTATTAATAAATATATAGGGTGTTTTTTTAGAGATATAGAACTTTAAATTGCAATAAAACAACGATGTATTATTCGATTGACATGAATTTTTTTTTATTCGAAAGATAATCTTGTGGCATTACATGTTAAATATGATCAAGCAAGGCGTAGATTCGTCAAACGGGCCCAAAACGAGATTGCCGTTGTTCCCGATTTTCATAAGCGAATTTTGTTTAGCGATGAAGCGCACTTCTGGTTGAATGGCTACGTCAACAAACAAAACTGCCGCGTTTGGAGTGAAGCTAATCCACAAGTGTATGTCGAAACACCGTTACATCCAGAAAAACTGACTGTTTGGTGCGCTTTATGGGCTGGGGGAATCCTTCTTCAAAAATGATGAAGGCCACAACGTTACAGTCAATGGTGATCGGTATAGAGCCATGATTACTAACTTTTTCATTCCTGAATTGAACAATCATGATGTCCAGGAGCTGTGGTTCCAACAAGACGGCGCAACATGTCACACAGCTCGTGCCACAATCGATTTATTGAAAGACACGTTTGGTGACCGCCTAATTTCACGTTTTGGCCCTGTGAATTGGCCTCCAAGATCTTGTGATTTAACACCGCTAGACTATTTTTTGTGGGGCTATGTAAAGTCATTGGTCTATGCGGATAAGCCACAAACGCTTGACCATTTGGAAGACAACATTCGCCGTGTTATTGCCGATATACGGCCACAAATGTTGGAAAAAGTCATCGAAAATTGGACGTCCAGATTGGACTACATCCGAGCCAGCCGTGGTAGTCATATGCCAAAAATCATATTTAAAATGTAACGCCACAAGATTATCTTTCGAATAAAAAAAAATTCATGTCAATCGAATAATACATCGTTGTTTTATTGCATTTTAAAGTTCTATACCTCTAAAAAAACACCCTATATAAACAAACACTGCATGAAGCTACCGGCTTCCCACACTAACAACTAATGACAAATATACTAAACTGAAACAAAAACTATGCTAAAAAATTACGAAAAATACTTCATACCTAATTATTAAACAAGGATAATGCAAAAATATAATAAAAATAAATAAAATTTCAGAAATAAGCTTCACACAGAAGAAGTAAACATATCAAGTATACGAAATTTACACACTGATTCAAAACGCGGGGATATGTTGCTATCCTCGTCACGTGATTTCGCCTAGGCGTCTCAATGTCTGTGAATCAACCTCATTCCGTTCCTTTTTAAACCTGTATGCACGGACGCACCCACCCGTGCCGATTTGAGCTAATTTCGGGTTCTGGGCGCAGAAGATCTACAGACCCTCTTGGCACAGGCGGATCAAAATTTATAACCAGAAAATCTGTTTAAGTCCAGCTCATCCAGGCCCCTAGGCTCCCGTGCCCAATGGATAAACCGGTACTAGCACCCGCGATCAAACCGATTTTCATCGTACGATGCCTATCATTACTTGTGTGTGCGTGTATTTTGTATACCTGTCTAAAAAATTTTATTCTTTAATTTTTAATCTGCACTGTAATTTTTTTAAGACCTAAAATCATTTCTAAATTATTTTAACTCCCATAATAATGGAAATGGGTTATCAATACTTTACTTTATATAATATTTTTCGAAGACACCCTAACGTTGTCCACACGGCCCCCAATTTTTTTTATTTTCTGCGGAACCACTCAGCAGTCCGTAGGAAACAGTTTGGGAACCTATCATCTACATCAGTGCAGTTCCGGCTTAAGCTCATTTCGGCACCTAGGCGCAGAAAATCTACGCCCCCCCTTAGCATTGTCGCATCCAAGCAAGGGCTCTTGGATCCGGTTTATCTGGGCCGCGGTGTTGTTTGAATGTAGTAAGTATTAATACAAATGAACAAATATACATATTATACACCTCAACACTTTGGAAACCCCTGCATCCTATATTTTTATATAGTAGTTAATAACAGATAAACAATCCCCAAATATTCTCTGAAACAAATTTCAACATCTTGTGGCACTACAGAATAATTTTTTATTCCACTCACAATTAAAGAATAATTTAAGATTATGCTTATAAATATGATTTTAAATTAGTTTTCAAAAAATAAATAATTTTAAAAACACAGAGAAAATTCAAGTGTAATTTATTGATAGTTTAGTTTAAAAAAAATCTTGGAACAAAAGTAGAATTGAAATTTGAGTTCAAATTATAAGGGTTGGTTTTCAGATTACCATCCCAATGTAATTGATTGTGTGACAAACCTATACGGAACTTTATCACTAACCTTCTGAGTCGTCTTTTTTAGGGAAATTTAATTCCCTACCTATTTCCAATCAGCTCCAAAAAGAGGACAGGATTCCTTGTTATATGCAGATTAGATAAAGCATTTAAATCAAACGGACAAACGGAATAGTAAAGTTAGAGCAGTAGGAGAGAGAGATTGAAGTAAGAAGTTATAATAGTGAAGTTAGAAATATATTATTGAAGATTTCTTGATGGATAATTTAATCTCAGGAAGAGTTGAAATTCAGTGTGGTAAATATTGATTTATATTTAAAGTCTCATTAAAGCTTTGTATTAGGAGTGAGATTAAAGTTAAATGTTCAATAGGAACATTATTGAATATAAATCTGGGATCTCTTATCGCGGTAATCTCTGCGTGATCGATATTCTAATTGTTAATTAATTGGATCATTAAATATTTAAGTTAATTTAAAGGAAAGAGACCCTTATTAAACCTCATAATACTATTTATATATATTTGTTAATAAGTCTTTGATTCTATTTGGATAAGATAACCAAATAAAGAAAGTTATTTATAAAAATGGCTACTGGCTCTTATATGACTCCAACTTATTCTCGTTCTCAAAGTGAGGTCCAAAGGGACCTTCACAATTGTATGCGTTTTCCTTTCTTAAAAATGATTTAAAATATTTTTTTTTTTAAAAAAAATGAAATAAACTAAAGAACCGCGCCTCCTATGGGCAATCACATTTGAAACTTTACTTTTTCATTTTGTAAATACGTTTAAAAAGCAATATTTCTGCATGCAGTGGCGTAATGGAGAATATTAGGGGTTCCCCTGGAAAGTCGGGGTTTGGGTCCCAAGCCGGATTTCACAAAAGATTGCAAAACCATATTTACTTGGCGTCAGTCAGGTTTTGAACCACCTAGAATTTTTCCACAAATACAAAAAGGTGTATTTTCAACAAGAAAGTCATTTAGTGTTTTTTGCAAGACATTGTACTAACGAATACAAAATTATCTCGTTTAACTTGAGATAGTGAACAATAAATTCTTCCCAATCTAGTAGGTTATATACCAGGGATGGCGAACCAGTGGCACGCGTGCCATTGATGGGACGCGACACAATATTTTGGGCACGCCACCAATCAAAATGGTTTGCACTTTAATTCAAAATAACTAAGTTCAATATGATGTATAACGAGAAACGTGAGTGATCGGTCGCAATTTTCAGCGAGATTTTCTCAGTTCGAAGAATTATCGGAAACGCTCAAGTTTTTTATGTACTGTAACGTCGTCAGATGGTAGCGTGGAAAAATACATCACAGCAAGGTTGTGGGAGTAAAAAATACTTTTAATTTTTTTCTCCAATAGGAAAATTGATTTTAGTTAGATTAAGAAGTTGATAATTTCCGTGCCTAGCCAGTATGGTTGACCCCCCACAGCTTGTCTCCGTCCAGTCCGCAAGGCGTTTTTACTCATTCGCGTTTCGGATTCCTGGTCAGCATCACCGAGCAAAACTCTGGGATTCTCCTCTCCGCTTCCTCAAACGATCAGCCCTTCTCTTTTCCGAGCTCTTTTCTCTTCTTTTTCTCGTTCTCTTTTTTTTGGGGGGGTATTCTCTCGTCTCCTGAAAAAGAACCCTTTTTAAACACCAGGGGTGTGTTCACAACACGCCCCTCGCTCCTCTTATTCCCAGGTCACCAAAGTCTCTCTTGACCTCCTCCTTCTTCCTATTGGCGCATAACACGCCAAAACACACCCGAGCTGTCTGGCCCAAAGCGCCATAGTTCCTTGTCCACATCTGGACACACTTGTCCATCACGCCACCTGTTTCTAGTATTCCATTCACAAAACCCTAGAAAAGATGACATGATTATTTTGAGATAGGCTTCGCCTATTGTCAATGGGGCACCGAACTCTTTAAGTCCATTATGGCGACCCGTCTGCTGTCTCCACTCCCTGAGTTCAGACAATAAACAATGGCCCCATGGCCACGTGCACTGGTCACTCCCCAGCTGGTTGATCATAAAAATCCAGGGACAATCGATGGGTGTCGTTCTTGTCCTTGACCAGCTGGTGAAACCATAAAACCTATTGTGAATCGGAAGATGGGAATTTACTCCCATCGAAGATGTCACAATACCTTGATGTGACTTCATTTAATAAACTGGACTTCTCCCAATTCTATTGGTTGTAAATTGTAAAAATTGAAGTAAAAATTCTAGTCTAGTTCAATATGGATTCAAAAATTTGCTGAAAAAGGAGAAAGTTGGAATTGATTAAAACATAAAGATTAATAAGTAATATATGTAAAAATGCTTGTAATGAAATTTTGGAAACATGGAATTTGATTCCAGATACATCTAACTGTTTGAGAAAACTGGCTCATGCTATTATAACCATATTTTCATCTACTTATGCCTACGAGTCATTATTTTCAGAGATGAATAACAATAAAGACCCACTTAGAAACCGTTTGGAAGATGGCTCCAATTCAGCTTGCATTCGGGTAAAAGTAACATCTTACTATCCTAATATTAGTTATTTGTCATCTAATCTATCACAACAGAATTCACAATAATGTTACTTTAATTTCAATTACACGTATAAATAAATAATTTATTACTATACTGTGCAAAATGTATTTTTTTCGTTGCAATTAAAGAGTTTTAAGTTGTTGCAGTGGCGCACACAAGGGGGTCCGGACCCCTCCCCAAAGCCCTTGATTTTTTTCCGATTGATTATAATGCTAAGTATATGGTACGTAAAAGTTAATTAATTACTTGTTATTAATGATTAATTTTATTAATTAATGCTAATTATTTATTCAAAAACTAGTTTTTACTGTATTTTGTTCTGTAACGTCGTCAGATGGTAGCGTGGAAAAAATACATCACAGCAAGGTTGTGGGAGTAAAAAATACTTTAATTTTTTTTTCTCCAATAGGAAAATTGATTTTAGTTAGATTAAGAAGTTGATAATTTCCGTGCTTAGCCAGTATGGTTGACCCCGTTTTGGGGTTGCTCACTCCACAGCTTGTCTCCGTCCAGTCCGCAAGGCGTTTTTACTCATTCGCGTTTCGGATTCCTGGTCAGCATCACCGAGCAAAACTCTGGGATTCTCCTCCCCGCTTCCTCAAACGATCAGCCCTTCTCTTTTTCGAGCTCTTTTTTCTTCTTTTGCTCGTTCTCTTTTTTTCTCCGGTCTCCTCTCGTCTCCTGAAAAAGAACCCTTTTAAACACCAGGGGTGTGTTCACAACACGCCCCTCGCTCCTTATTCGCAGGTCACCAAAGTCTCTCTTGACCTCCTCCTTCTTCCTATTGGCGCATAACACGCCAAAACACACCCGAGCTGTCTGGCCCAAGGCGCCATAGTTCCTTGTCCACATCTGGACACACTTGTCCATCATGCCACCTGTTTCTAGTATTCCATTCACAAAACCCTAAAAAAGATGACATGATTATTTTGAGATACGCTTTGCCTATTGTCAAAGGGGCGCCGAAGTCCATTATGGCGACCCGTCTTCCGCCTCCACTCCCTGAGTTCAGACAATAAACAATGGCCCCATGGCCACGTGCACTGGTCACTCCCCAGCTGGTTGATCAAAAAAAAAATCAGGGACAATCGATGGGTGAGGCACTTGTCCTTGACCAGCTGGTGAAACCATAAAACCTATTGTGAATCGGAAGATGGGAATTTACTCCCATCGAAGATGTCACAGTTCCCGAAAATCGACAAAATCAAAAGGAGCATGATACAAGAATGGTGAACTTTCGACCCCGGAACCCCTCTTGAAAAATTCCTGTGTGCGCTACTGGTTGTAAGTATTTAGTTTTTTATTATTTTCTCAATAATCACAAGTCAAAATTATTTGACACGGCACGTCTATACCTCCTTAAACATTTCTTAAAGAAAAAAATGGCACGTTGAGCCAAAAAGGTTCGCCCCCCCCCCTGTTATATACAGAGAGAGAGATTAAATGTATGTGTTTTAATATTCTTTTATTATATTATGATAAAAGTTTAAAAAGTATTGCAAAATAAAGCTATTATGCATAAAAAAAATTTTCAGTTTCTTAATGACAGGGATGAGCTTCAAATTCTTGCAGTTATACAAACTTCATAGGGAACATGAATCCACATTTTGCATACACATTTATAAGTTTCTTTTTAATTTTTATTGTGATTCATCGAACCCTTGGGCATGCCTCATGGAACTCCAGGGTTCTGTGGAACACATTTTGAAGACCACTGGCTTAGAGATACAAATCGCACTCCTGAAAAACAACCACAACCGCACTTAGCTTTTATTGTAGAAAAATACTTTTTGTAACAGAAGTACATAAATACAAGTTTATATAACTTGCACACACACACAAGCAAGTTTTAATATATCACAATTACAAAATCTCAAAATACACAGGAAAGTAAAAAGATACAAAAAGCTAAAAAATATAGGGTAACAGAAAAAATAACATTAAAATCTATTTTTATGTAGACAACACGTACTACGAATATTTCCAACATATACACTTAGTTTTTACAAGAACAGCGATTTAATAAGATTAGACCCGTAAGCCAACATTAGAGTTTAACCACTAATCATCATTTTATTTATAAGGATTATAATGACCTAGGAGCGAACAGCCACCTCTACCCCATTAATAGTAGTGATCCCGGCATAATAGACTACAATACCATTAAAAAAATTATTATGGGCCTTAACGCAGAAAATGTAAAATTCACGATAAATCGAAAGTTTCTCCTGTATAGAATTAAGAGATATATTAGGAGTTTTTTAAGAAAAGAACACACACAAAATAATACTTAAAATCAAACCCTCTCCTCCTATCTTTCCCAAATTATCAGAAGGAAACTGAATAATGACCTGATGTGTAGAATTATAAAAGATATGTGTAGTAATTATAAAAACGTATGCGAATAAAAACAATATTATGTAGAATCCAATATATATATTCTAACAAATTTTTAAAAAATCAAAGGTTCGCAAAATCCGAGAACTTGTAATTGCTTATTCGAATTTTTATTTCACTTGTGTCTGGAAATTTCTTACAAAAAACTTTTCAGAAAGATAGGCAACCCAGGTTCCACACGTGTCGAGCAGAAAATCGATAAACGAATGCCCATGCGCAGTACTTGTTGATCCTTGTTATCTGGGCCTGCATACTTATATTCGGTTGCGGCAGACGGTTGAGAGACGGGCTTTGTTGTCATGGAAACGTGACGTCAGTTTCTCTTCGCTTTCCTTCGAAAGCGAGACAGAAACTCAATCAACTGGGAGAGTGATTTCCCACTCACCCCTCCATGCTGCTCTCAATGTGAACTGCTATCTATTTTTATGTAACTTCAACAAATTATTCTTTATTCAACTTATGATGAGTAGATGACAGAGCTTTCTCTAAGGTTCCACGTAAATGTATAACCGTTACCGTTACTTAGCAGTAGCGCACACAGGAATTTTTCAAGAGGGGTGGGGGGCCGGGGTCGAAAGTTCACCATTCTTGCATCATGCTCCTTTTGATTTTGACGATTTTCGGGAACAAAACACAGTAAAAAACTTATTGAATAAATAATTAGCATTTATTAATAAAATTAATCATTACTAACAAATATTTACTTAAATTTTACGTACTATATACTTAGAATAATAATCAATCGGAAAAAATATCAAAGGCCAGACCCCCAGGAACCCCCTCCCTTGTGTGCGCCACTGTTACTTAGTAATATTCGACTTTCTGTTTCTGCGCAACGCGTCTGAGCAGAAAGATCCAACAAAAATGACAAAAGATAGAGTTGTTAAGAAATCGTGGTTCTCTGATAGAGATCTTTAGTACTTTTGGCAAATCTAAACTTCGACATTTATTGCACCCTTAAATCATTCTATTAGTTGAACATTAGAAAAAAAAATCTAGTTTTGAGTTATTTTTTTTAAAAAAAAGTTTACCAAAATCATGAAGTTGTTTGTCAGTAAAATAAAACAGCATCCATGAAACTGAAATACAAAAAAAAAAAAAGTGTCTAAAAAGTGAAATATAAAAAAGAATAAAATACAGTTACGCTAAAAAATGAATATAGAGTGATTTAACATGGAATATAAAATGATTTATATAGAAAGTTACACAAACCGGAGAGAAATGCACCACAGTAAATAAATTAGAAATAATTTATTGCTCCTTGGGCGGCCCGGAGCAATTTGATCCACTGACCGGTACGAGCCCGAGGGTTGGGGACCACTCTTCCAACTCATTTATTATTATTATTGCCCATCACTCTTCATTTTGGTTTCCTTTTACATTTATTTACTCAAAAAATTACTTCCAAAGTATAAAAACAACTTCTGAAAGAGATTTTATATGCTATTAACGTTTTACTAAACTTCTTTTCCTTTCTTTTTTTTTTTGAAAAAAAAATATTGAAAATGAAACGCGACATATATTATATGAATCCCCCCCCCTTTTAGCTGAACTGCTAATTAAAACGATGATTGGTTGAGCAGAGTTCATTTAAGAGGGCTTTTCTATTAATTATTCTCAAATTATTATTATATGTGCTTATGTCACAATAAGGCCCAATGGTCGAGAAGTATCGTATTGCGCTTTTCTTTCCAAATTCAGTCTTTCAGAAATAAAATAATCTCGCATGCATATAACTTTCTCCAGTAGAATTGATGTGAAAACTAAATTCCTAAGAAACGTGCGATCTTCATGCAAGTTTCCTTTCAGATTTACCTTTTTTGTAATGTGTGAAAAACTTCCAATGCAAGTATATTTGATTTAATCCTTTATATCTCAAATAATGAATTAGATGGAATACCTCCTCGATGCTTTTTTGACTACATTATAAATGCAGGTTAGAATATTTACACAATAATAATACAAAATTTTAAAAAAAATATCGTTAATTAGAGCTTTTAAATTAAATTGATAGTTTTTAGTACTGTAAGGTCACTAAAGTTGAAAGTATTGTACAACTTTGTAACTGAAAAATCCGTACAATATTTCATTGCACTATTTTAATACCACGCGCTTCCAGGGGGAAAGCCAGGTGGAACCCGGACCTTTACAGGTCCGGGTTCTATACCGGGCTGGGCAAGGTCGACTCAACCTTTCGTCCCTACTGCAGCGGGTCTATAAACGAGTACCACACACACAAGCTTACTTGGGGACTTTAACACGGGGTCCCGCTTCAGACTGACCACCTGATCGGGATATCTGCTCATGCACCTCACCGCCCAATGGTCACGTATACTGGAATGGGTACAGTAGGCCCTGGCCCTCACGAGTTGTTGCGCCACTGAGTGTGAGTTTATGTCACAATAGTCAGAACAGAAAAATGAAAAAGTTTCCAGGTAATTTTAAATGCTTTGTGATATATGTAAATGTTAAACACAAAATTAAAGATAGAATACAGGAAAACTATTGAAAAGTTAAAAAGTTTTTATATAACTGACCAGGCTCAGGGATGAGATACACAAATTGGTTTAAAATAACTTCTCAGCTGTTATTCATACTTTCTCTTTTAGGCACGAATTCCTGGTCGAAGTTGTTTCTGTCAAATCCTGGTCCCTCAAGACCCACCGCATAGGGGGATGTACGATAAATCTGTTGAAGCTGAAAGTCCTCATGTTGGCGGGGTGTGGAAATTTGAAAAGTGGGCTATCAAGTCAGGTGTCATTCTCATCACTCGACCGGGTTAAAAATTAAGTGGTCCATCACCAGTTGCCTTAGAGGTGTCATAAAGTGCGACTTTAATAATAAAAAAATCATTCAGTACACATTTAAAAAATTAATAAAATTATATATTGCGTAAATTAAAAAATACAACACCAAGAATTGATCTTTAATCACTCAATAAAAATTGCTATTTCAGATAGATTATTTCTTCAAAAATTAGCATTAAAAATTTAGCTTTTTTAAATACAATAATCTGTCGCTAACGATAACATGAAAGAGAAACTATTTTACTCGATCAAACATTTAGCACTTTTTTTATTTATTAGAATCTACGCAAATGTGGGTTGATTGATTGTTTATTAACGACACACTTTAAAGCTAGCTACACAAGGACCATTGGCGACGGACCTCGTGATTTCGAACTTCGGTCAAAACAAGATGTTGGTATCTCATTCTCCAAACTTTTTTCGAACTCGAAAGGTTTAAAAATTTCACTCTGCACGGTGTGTCTTCAGTGGCATTATGTGACTCGAACTCTACATTTTTACAATAGCTTTTGTATGTTAACTTTGTATGTTACTTCGTATGAGTTGTGTAATAATTGTAAACGGTCCCCCCCCCTCTTCGACAGCTTTTGAAAAATCCAGTAATATTCGTGTTTGGAATATTTTTAAAAGAGGTTGTAAGGAACAGCTGCCTGCACCTGGCAACAGGTCGAACGAAAGACGATATAGAAAAAAGGATCTGGCAACGACGGAGGAGAAAAAGGTCGGAACGGGAGAGAAGAGAGAGGGTGACGAAAAAAGCCGGGGTCGTGAAAAGTGGACAGGGCTGAACGATGTATCGTAATCCTGTAACATCGCAATATATACTTGATTTTAAGAAATGTCCCATAGAAGGTATGGAATAAACAGTGGGACCAAATCCTGTCTGCAATTATTTTCTTGTCACAATTCGAACACGGTCGGAAAAGAACTCACGAGTTTACACTGGTGTCAGAAGTGCGATGCAATGGAGCAGAATTTAAATGAACAAAATATTTCAAATTGATCGGTGTTCGTACTACATAATTGTGAACAAGGTTCTAGTGGACATTCAGTTTGAAAGAAAAATTTTAACAAGGAAATAGAACCCTGCAGTGTATCTTCAAGTTGATGACCACGTGCATCCCGGGAATTGCCCTGCAGCAGTTTCAAGTGAAAAAAAACAAGACCTTCTTCATATGAAGTTTTACCATCACCTGCCGAGTTGGGATATGAACGAACAGATGTCGTATTTTTCTTCATTTTCTGATGAATGGAGACGTGATCTGAAAAGTGTTCAAGTACTGAAACAGCTTTCATGTCGAGGTAGGTGGCTATTGTTCCCCTAAGTTAAAATATTGTGTGAATATTTAAAAAAGTAATGGGATGCAGTCAAATTTAATTTGTTTTTTTAAAAACAAAATAGAAAAAGCAGATATATCTGAAAAAGAAAATTTCATTGGTTTATTGCAATATTCTATGTTGTTGGATTATTGTGTAGATGAAATAAGAAAATTGTGTACTTATTTTACCTGGAAATGATAGGGTATCATTTTAAATGTTGTAAAATATGGTATTTAGAGTTCTAGTGTTAAACTATAATTTCTTTTTTATCATCATTCTTTACTGTTTTGAAGTTGTTTCAAAAATTAAAATCTGGGTATAGAAAGTGTTTTGCATATAACAATTCAGTTTGCAGAATTTAAAAAAAAAAAGGAATTAGATTAATTTATCTTGAAATAATGGTTGCGAAAAATGTATGTTTGAGTGGGTAAAAAAAATATCCATTAAAAAAAATGTATATGTATTTCAAGTAGACTTCCTGTTAAAAGGTTGTAAATAAGAGATTTTGTAGGTTATTTATGACTCAGAATGTGGCATGTTTTTTAATATTAAATGATTGTTTTTCATTTTAAGCAAAAGTTTTGCAATTTGTCAGTTAGTTGATAGTTTAATGCAATCTGAGGTTATTTCCTTTGCTCGTAATTTAGGATGTATATGTATATTGGTTTTTTGTTTCCTGCATAAGATTCTTTTAATTAAAAAAAAGAAACTAAGAGTAGATTTATGATTTGAGAAATAATTCTATGGTAATGTAGCTAAAGTATGTTGTTAATTGTGTTTTTTTAATTTTGAAAAAGGTTTTGATTAGTAACAAATAACTGTGTCTCATATAAGTTTTATTGTAAACATATTTCGTATTGTGTTTCTGGAATTTGAGTACTCTTAGAAAAAACGAGTAGAATTTTTCTTGCTTGTTAAATATATAGTACTAGGTCATTTAAGTGTTTGTAGTTAAATTTGTCAGAAGTAATTTGACATTAGGTTTAGCTTGATTAAAAATGGCATTTCTCATTAGAAGTAAGAAAATTGACTTAATTCAATTAGCACGGGACTTAGATGAGTCACCTGATCCGTCTATGTCTAAAATTGTTTTAAGGAATTTAATAATCTCTAGTAAATATTACAAGGAGGAAGAGGCAAAAGAGTTATTGGAAGTTATTACAGCCGAAAGGTTAGAGACAGAACAGCGGCAAAAACTAGAACAACAAGAACAATTATCAATTGAAAAATTACGCTTGGAAATGGAATTATCTAGGATCGTTAATCAGAGTGCTAATCAAAATAATGGTCAAACCTCACGTGTAAAATCTTTAGATGAAATAGTTAAAATGGTTAGGCTCTTAACTGTAAAGGTACCCAATAAATCAGACGGGTGGGAATATTTCTTTTCTAGTCTTGAAAAGGCTTTCGCTAGTGAAATGGTTAGCGACGAGTTAAAACCGAAGGTTTTGTTATGCATGTTAGGAGACAAAGTGTCAAACTTATTAGTTAACCTAGGCAAAGAAGAATTAAAAGATTACGAATCTTTAAAACAGGTTGTACTCAAAGAGTATGAACCATCACCAAAAATATGTTTAGAAAATTTTAGAAAGGCCAAACGTAACTGTGACGAAACTTTCTCTCAGTTCGCGTCCCGTTTAACATCGATGTGGTTATACTACTGTAAGTTAAGAGAAGCGAATGATTTTGAGTCAGTTAATCAACTGATCGTAGCAGATAAAATGTTTGAAATGTTGGATTCTGAGACGGCGACCCATATTGGTGTGCTCCAAGGGGAAGAATGGTACAAACCCAGGGACTTGGGCAAACAATGTGATATATTTTATGCTTCCAAAGGGAAATCCTACGATGAACCTGAGAGAGCTAAATGGAATGATAGTAAAAGGAGAAGTTTTAATGGTAGTTGGGGTAAACAGCCACTTGGGGAGAAAAAGACAGATAAATTTTCTTCTAGGAAAAACTTTGATAAAGGTAAAGTAACTGAAATAAAAAAATTCGCTTGTTTCACCTGTGGATCAGATAAACATTTTAAGCGGAATTGTCCTAAAAACAAAGGGGTTGATAATAAAAGACTTAATGTGAATAAGGTGTCAACGGAAGGGACAGAATTAGAAGATGGAACGGTCACTGCTAGAGTTGATTTGCTAGGTAAAGTCATTCCTAGGCGGGCTATTGAAGACAAATTAAGTAAATTAGTGAAAACATCTATCAGTGTAGATGGGAAGTTAGTCCATGCGTTAGTGGATTCTGGTACGGAAATTACTGTTATCAAGAAAGACTTAGTTCCTGGAATATCGGTTGAAGGAGCTTCCACGATTTATTTGAAAGGTATTTTCGGTCCAGTGGTTAAATGTCCTTTAGTATATGTTCCAATTGGTCTTGCTACCGGTGGCCAGGTTAATGTGGTGCACCAGCAAGTGTTATGTGCTTTGGCAGAAGGTTTGGAAGAAGACGTGTTGCTTCCACCAGAGGTTTTGATATGTTGGGAGGAGCCCAGAGTGAAGAGAATTCACTGGCTCAAAGCTCTCAGGACCTGAGGGTTGACTCAGGAAATGTAGATGAAACCGAGGTTTCGTCGGGTATTCTGCCAGAGAAAGCACAGGAGCACATTGAGGATTCTCAAAGGAATATTACTTCATGTCGGAATGAAGTGGGAACATTGGGTACTAAGGATGAGGAGGTGACCGCTGAGATGGATAAAGGAATCATGGTGGCTGATAGTTTTTGTTCCGAACAGGAGTGTTGTGCCGAGTTAGCATTGGCTTGGAAGTATGCTAAGGAAGGCAAAGGAAACTACTACGAAGTAGATGGGTATCTATTTCGTAGGGATAAAAAACTCGGGGAGAGTATTGGGCAGCTGGTAATTCCGAAGTGCAGAAGAACTGAGGTGTTGAAGCTAGCGCATACTTCCGTGTTCAGTAGTCACATGGGTCCCAAGAAGACGCTTAAACGAATAAAGTATTCTTTCTTTTGGGAGGGTCTGAGGGCCGATGTGAAGAAATTTTGTGAGTCGTGTAAAGCATGTCAGCTCACTCGATCGGTTAGGATTAAAGACCGATCACTCATTACACCTATGGCAAGGCCTGAATTGCCATTTCAGGTGGTGAATATGGATCTGATAGGTCCAATTGATCCGCCATGCTCAAAGGGACATACGTATATTTTATGTCTGGTTGATCAGCACACTAGGTGGGGCGAGGCTAGGCCGGTGACTAGTCTCAGTGCGAAGGTAACCCGTGAAGCTTTGTTAAACATATTTTCGAGAACCGAGATTTATCTTTTGTTGAAAAGGGAAGGTTTTGTAGAAAAGAATAGCGCAGCATCGTGGGTCACGGTACTGGATTTGTGGAAGTGGTATTTCTGTCGTTCTCTCACGAAGGGGTATGCCGCGTGCATTATGCCGTTTGACATTTACATGACTAAAAAAGTGAGGTCTAAGAGAGATTGAATACACTTCTTATGGATGTAATTTAACGGCTCAGGTTTTAAGAATGTTAGAGCAGTTTGTTGTATCTCGAATAGTCGACATAGACATTCTGATGCAAATTTGGAAAAATCGTGTAAAACAAATTAACTTTGTATTAGAATGGGTGAGATGGGTTGGGTCGGAAATCATACCGGCCAAAGTCAAATTAGAGACGTAGGAAACTTTTTACTGTGGACTTAATATGGATTTAGTGAGCTCATTGAGCATTCACATTCATGAGTTAATGGAATAAACATTGTCTAGATTAAGATAAAAACTGTAATAGTAGTTAAAATATACCGGTTCTGGAACAGTGGAGCCGGTGGAGCCGCATGCAAACAAAAGTGGGTGGAAGTCCCCCCGATCTGAACCGGGAAGATGGTTTGTGATTGATAAGGGTTTCGGGGATCTGTACTGATAAGAAATGCACGCTTTTAGCGATAACGAGTTATATTCTGATATAGTTTTAATTAAATGATTATGATTTTTTAATTACGTCATTGAAAGCAAATTTTAATTGGGATTAAGAGTCAAATTTTTCTGTACATATGATTATTTTTATATAATTCCGTATACATCTATTTCTGAAAATCATGATATACGTGTTGAATAATTATTTGTTATATTTCAAATTTGATGCTTTGTGCTTGTGATTTCTGAAACAGAGGATTGAAAATTAGGCAAACGAAAGGGAGTGGAAATTCCCCGGGTCTGAACCGGGAGGATGGTACCTCCGCTCTGATAAGGGTTTCGGGGCTCTGTAAATGGGTGCTAGAAATGCATGTTTTTAGAGATAACAAGTTATATTCTTATATAGTTTTAACTAAATGGGTAGAATTCTGATTTTTTTTAAGTACGACATTGGAAGCAAATTTTAATTAGGATAAAGGGTCAAACTTTTCTGTACATATAAATATTTGTATATAATTCTGATAAAGTCTATTTCTGAAAATTATGATATACGTGTTGAATTATTGTTTATTACATTTCAAATTTGATACATTGTGCATAACTAAAATATATTTTTCATTGATTTTGCATGTATTTTTTTTTTTTTTTATAATTCTGAGATAACTTAAAAAATACTATGCTTATATAAAAGTAAAAGTTCTGCATATGTTTTTCGTTTGCAAAGTAGTTTCCTTACATGAAACATCCTTTCCTATGATAATATATGCGGACCTTGTAATTCTGGTAAAACTTTCTTTGTTAGACGAATCTTAGAAATAAAATTAATTGATTCTTTTCCTCCCAAAATTATTTGGCGTTATGGAATTTATCCAAAATTGTTTGATAAGATGTCTGACATAGAATTTCATGAAGGCATGTCTTTCGATGTAGAAGATATTACTAATGCTTTCGTAATAATAGATGACTTAATGAATGAAGTAGGAGATGACAAAAAGAACTTTCAAACTTGTTCACGAAAGGAAGCCATCATAGAGATATTTCCGTAATATTTATTTTACAAAATATTTTTTGCAATGAAAAACAAATTATAGGAATATTTTTTAAATACTTCCTACCTAAGTTGTTTTAAAAATGTTAGAGACAAGCAATAGATCTCTTGTCTAGCAAGACAAATGTATCCATCTCAATCGAAATTTATGATTGGAAAACTATACGAAATACAAATGCTGCAAATTTGACTATCCACTTTGTGAGAGATAGAAAAATAAAACCTTTCGTTCGAATCATTTAATGAATTTTTCAAAAGAAAAAAAATTTTCATAGAGTTTTGTTACGAATAAATATCTCAGAACAAAAACATTGTATGCAAAACCTTTGTCATGGATAGAATATTAAGTGTGGTTTGTGTTCTTCAACATTTGTTTTTAATTTTTAGTCTGTTTCCCTTCTTGTTCCTTACACTTAAATATATTAATATGAGTAAAGTAATTAAAAAAGATGAAAAAATATTGAAAAAAAAGTTGAAAAAATATTGAAAAAGATGAAAAATATTGAAATATTTAGAATATTGTTGGTGGACTTGAGTATTTAAGTTAAGAGCAATAGTGATAAAATTTCTTTTTTCATATTAATCTTAAAATAATAATAACTTTTATAAATTTAAATATATGGTAAACTTATAAAAAACTCAAAGCAAAATCTTATTCATCTTATAATAATAATAATACAAACACAAAATATGAGAACAAAAAATATTGTATTTATTCACCTTCTCTAAAATTTATTCTTACATTATGTCATTTCTTAAAATATTGATACAATCTGAAATCTTTCTGTTTGCTACGAACAAATTCATATAAAATATAATTCATTGAAAAGCCTTTACTGATTTTCAACAAGAAAAATATAAAATAATGACCACATAGAAATAAGGAATATCCCTTGGTTAATCCATTTCTCAATAAAGTCCTTCAGATCTCAACAATTTTCCTTTTATAAAACAATGTGCTATCAGAAAACTTAATTTAATCTTATATATTTTTTTAAAATGTATTATATGAGAAGCATTGAAATAAGTAACATCATTCAATATGAATAATAAATACATTCGACAGGTATATGCATAAAATGAAGAGGAAACATTTACATTCTTAGACA